>CM031238.1:131132854-131340354 GCA_018340775.1 Taxus wallichiana var. yunnanensis | reverse complement strand
AGAAACATGGAACACATCATGGATGTGAGATAATTTGGGTGGAAAGGCTAAGCGGTAGGCTATGGGACCGATCTACTCCAAGATCTCAAATGGACCCACAAATCTCGGAGCTAGCTTAGAGCATTTTCCATAATGGATAGGGCTCTTATGAGGCCTAACTCTAAGAAACACCCTTGTACCAACCTCAAAATCGTGGTCTATCCTCCTCGGATATGTGTATTATTTATGTCTATCTTGTGCCTCTTATAACCTCTTCCTAATCAAGATAACCTATTACTCCATCTCATGTAACATAGCTGGTCCAAGAGTGACCTTCCTCTAACTTGTCCCAACTCAAAGGAGTCCTACACTCTCTACCGAATAAATCCTAGAATGGTGTCATGTCGATGGAACTCCAAAAGTTATTTTGTAAGAAAACTCACCTAAGTACAAATACTTCTCCCATCTCGATTGATGATCCATGACATACATCTGAAGGATATCCTCTAAAATTTGGTTCACCCACTCAATTGACCATCTATCTATCTCTAGGGTGATACGTTGTACTTGAAATTAATTCTCATACCAAGAGCATGTTACATGGTAGTCCAAAAATGTGAGGTGTACAAAGGATCGCGTCACAAATAATCTTCCATAGAATCCCATGAATTCTGACTATCTCATCCAAGTACACTTGTGCCACCGCACTAGCTGTATAGGTGGTCTTCACCGGAGAAAAATTGAACCACTTTTTCAATTTATCAACCGTGACCATGATAGTGTCATGGTGATATCTCAACATCGGTAACCCAACAATGAAATCCATAGAAATGGTGTCCAACTTCCATTCTGCAGTACGGTATGCGGATAAAGAAGGCCAACTAGATGTTGATATGCTCGGCCTTCACCTTCTAACACAACAAACATCGTGACACATAATGAGCTATGTCTCTCTGAAGTCCTCTCCAATGATACAATTGTCTCAATGTGGCATGCATCTTCTTCACCCCTACATGTCTTTGAATAAGGTACGCGATGTGCCTCTCACCAATATATCCTTATTGTCGAATATCTCCTCTCTAGGTACATATATCTATGACCTCTATAGTTCCTTATAATTCCATCTAGCTCTAGTGTCAATCCCTCAAACTTCCCTCAAGGGTCTCGAGACTCATCTCTGCTCTAGAAAAATGTAGAAGTTGTCCTATGAGAAGCCTGCTATAAGATCCTACTACTAATTTTGTATCTACTAATGTAGCCTTAACAATATGCCTTTGATGGCTCAAAGCATCTACAACCACATTCTCCTTCCCCTTCACATGCTTATCTCCATATCATACTCACATAATAGCTCCATCACACGTTGTTGGCGGGTGTTAAGATTTGTTTGTGTGAAGAGGTGTCAAGGCTCAAGTGATCTATCCTAAGAATGAACCTCCTACCTAAAATAAAATGCCTCCACAAACCAAAGCATGCACCACTACCGCAAGCTCAAGGTCATGAGTCGATAGTTGAGCTCATAATCCTTGAGTTTGCAAGACTCAAAGGAAACAACATGGCCATCCTTGCATCAAAACTCCTCCTATCCCTACCAATGAAGCATCTATACAAACAAAGAAGTCCCTTTGTGGATCTGACACTGCTAAAATAGGAGCTTATGTGAAGCACTCCTTCATATTCCTAAAGGCTTACTCATTTTTCTGACCAAATAAACTTATTCCCTTTCTTTGAAGGGAAGTGATGGGATAAGAAATGCGTGAGAAGTCCTGAACAAATCTCCTATAATACCCCGCTAATCCCATAAAGTTGCGTACCTCGGTCACACTAGTTGACACTGGCCAATCAATTATAACTATAATCTTGGAAGGATCGAATACAATACCTTCCCCAGATATGATGTGACCTAGATACTAAACCTGTTGCAAAAAGAATGCACACTTATCCGTGTTCCCGTAAAGTTTCTTCTCTACAAGACACTACGTAACCTATCAAAGGTGTTCCTTGTGCTCCCACGCATGCATGAGTATATCAATATGTCATCTAGAAATATGATCATGAAGCGGTCTTAAATACCCCATTCATCAAACTCATGAATATTACAGCGGAATTTGTCAAACTGAATGGCACCCATGTGAACTCGTAGTGGTCATATCTCATGCGGAAGGTTGTCTTGTGAATATCTACCTCCATGATCCTTAGTTGAATGGTAACTGGACTTAAGATCTATCTTGAAAATATTGTGTCCCCTTCATTTGATCAAACAAATCATCAATGTGTGGAAGGTGGTAACGATTCTTGATCGTTACTTTGTTCAGTTGTCTATAATCAATACACAATCTCAAGGGATCTATCCTTCTTCTTCACAAAATCACCAATACACCCTAATGGATACGCTAGGATAGATTAGGCCCTTCTCAAAGTTCCTCTAACTACAACTTGATCTCAAAATCTCATGTGTAGTCATCCTATATAGTGTGCATGAGATAGGCTCTACTCAAGGAACCAAATCAATGTGGAAATATATCTCATGTGGGGAGGTAGACTAGGTAGCTCACCAGGAAAAACATCTAAAAACTCCTATAAAATGGGGTGATCATCAAGTGAAGGTCCACTAGTCTCATCCTCTAACATGTCACTAATAGTAATAACATACAACTTACATCCCCAATGTGCACACCACTTCAGCTGCATAGTGGATATGGTGAATAGAAATAGGCCTCCTAACCCCAACTATCACCGACTCAACCCCCAAATCATCTGCATAAGATATCACTTTGCTATAACAATATACTCTAGCTCTGTGTGTAGATAGCCAATCCATACCCAAAATGACTCCATAAGAACCCAAAGGAAGGATATGAAGATCCAAGGTCATGGTGAAGGGTCCTAGTTAACTACACACTCCTTAACTAAGGATTCCACTGAGAGCTTGGCTCTAGAAGCCATCTCAACATCCCAACTAAGGCCTTGCATAACTACCACCAGCCCTTTTCTCTACTAATGAAAGAGAAATAAAGGAATCAAAAGAGCTAAATCAAACAAGATAGAGGTAGGAATACCACCAATGCTACCTGAAGTCTCAATCACTATGCCCTAGTGCTCTACCTGGTGGTTCTCAACATCGCATAAATCTTGTGGCTCTTGGCCATGTCACCAACTATAGGCTCTGAAATAGGTCCCTTACCCTTATTATTAGGGTTTTGTGGACACTCTCTCCAATGGTGTCCATGTACACCACATCCATAAAAACTACCAAGCTCTCTCCAATGAGAATCACCTCCCCCATGGTGCTCTGGAGGTCTGTAGTATATCCCGATGATCCTTCCATGGAATGTTGTGGCCGCTTTGCTTGAGAGCTCTAGCCGACTAATCTTTAGGAGCTTCTTTGTCTCAATGGGTCCTCTAGGAGGAGGCCCCATACTTCGTCCCCTTATGTATCAAATCTTTGTGGAGGTCTAAATGGTGGATGGGTATGTTGTTTTGCTTTTGATGTACTACTGTGGTGGCCTCGAAAGAAGACTATGTTGAACCGTTTCTTCCACGAGGAGGAGGAGCTGACCCACTCGACCGATTATCTTCCATCTATTGAATATGGATCCTCACTCTATCTCTAGTTTGTTGTGTCTTCCCCTATTCCCCACTGTAATGTAGCACTTCTCAATGGCCTCAATTAAGTTCTATGGAAAATGGATGCACACTACCCCTCCAAAATCTAATTTTAGGCCCTTTATGAACCTATGAATCCTAACCTACTCATCCTATATGTAGTCTACATACTAAAGCAAGTCCAAAAAATGAATCTCATACTCGGCCACTATCATAGATGCCTATCGCAGATCATGAAACTCATCAATCCTCTGTTGGATAAATCATCTAGATAAGTATCGGCTCTGAATTACTTCTCAAAGAGCTCCCATGTAACATATCTTTGAATCTACGTGGATATCCTACTCCTTTGTCCTCCACAAAACACCTGATCCATCTCTCAAAGATGAATCATGATAAAATCCTTCATGTTGTTGGTACATGGACAGAGATTAAAGCATCCCCTCAAGATCACCAACCACACCTCTTCCTAGAATCCCCATGTATCACCAAAGATAATGAGACGGATGAAGCTTCAGATCTCCCAGAATGTAATCGACCATGGTTGTTTGTCTTCCTCTATGCCTCTCATCACATGGTCATCTCTTGTTCTAGGGATCCTAGATCTCTCCTTATGTCTTGTATCCCTATCTCCATGTCCTCTCTATGGTGAATCTGGTCTAGCTGACTCTGCATGGGAGTTCTCCACTCTATACTCCTCACTGTTGTGTTGTGAAGGGATACAAGCCTCTACTGATGGCTCTCTATCATGTTGGCTAGATCATCCCCCTACTACTCCACCTCGTATAGATGCATTGACCTCCTGCAAGGTCTATAGGATTTGTGGTAATATAGTGGAAATTGCCTACTCTGGGGGTGGTATATCTAACTCCACGTGAAATATCCCTCATCTGGTTCGCACCTCCTACAAAACTAAGACAAGAGTTAGTTCATCATCATTTAGGTTTATTTCAGTTTTCTACATTTTCCAATTATTTTAAAAATCAAACAATGTTGTTGTTCTAGGTGTAGGTTGTGCTAGGTTAATTGTTTGTGTTTCCATGTGTGTCTTGGGTCCAAGTATTGAACCCACGGCTTTGATACCAAGTGTAACACCCACAAAATCAACGCCTAAAAACAAATCAAATACTATTAATTTTAGGAAAATTTGCGAGAATTTTTTTGGTATAAAACAAGGTCTCAAGGGTGATAAATATTAATTACGTTTAATAATTGTGCATTTATGAACTTCTACATATTCATAAATAAATCAAATTAAAATAATATTTAAATATTGTTATTTAAGTCCTAAATCCTGTTTCAAAGTTAAACCTCTTCTAAGGATTGCATTTGATCTTTACTTTATAATAACGACTAATTAATCTTGTAATTTACCCATTTAAATATCCCTTTAAGGTCATGAAATCATTTCCATCTCCAAATTTACTTCTTTAATTAAATTAATTACCTAGGGTCTAAATATATTTAAATACCCATGCATAATATAAATTATTTAACCTATGACCATTGTCATTTATTTATTTATTGGTCCAAAGGAAAGGGGGTTCAACTTATTCCAACTCTTCAAAAGTTCTAAGTGGCCCTATTCACTAAATAACCATTTCACTTTAATTATTAATTTAAAACCATTCCCATAAAATTCAACCACTTAAAGTTGTAGGATTAAACACCCACCCTCCAGATCGACTCACTATGACCCTTAGATCTTAAGGTTTCACTTTAAGCCCTAAAATCTTTATGAACCTTTTATTCTTTTCTTTACCCTATTCTTTTCATTTGCGCATTTTGTTTTACATGTTTGGGAGAATAGAGGCCATGGAGCCAAGGAGAGATTACGGAGGATTTTTCTTGGTTTGGAAAATATATACACATAATTTGGGTGAATGTTTTATTTGCATCCCTCTCTAGGGTTTTCCAAGACTATTGGTTTTATTTGCAATTTTATGGAGAATTTACCCTATTTGGGTATAGGCATTATTTGCCCCATTTTATTTCTGGTTCTAAATGAGGTATACACATGGATGAAATGAAAGATTTTGTGTGTGTGTGTGTGTGTGTGTGTGTGTGTGTGTGTGTGTGTGTGTGTGTGTGTGTGTGTGTGTGTGTGTGTGTGTGTGTGTGTGTGTGTGTGTGTTGTGTGTGTGTAATAAGTCATAGTATTTGGCCAAGTAAAATAAAAACACTTTAAAAAAACCAATGACTACATTTTTAATAGTTTAGTATTTAATTTTTTTTACCCCACCCCATATTATATATAATATGGGTTGGGGTAAAGTGTGCATCCTCCCCCAACCCTCTATTTTATTTTTAAATGGTCAGTGGCCAAGGTTATCACAATATTAAAAACTTAAATGCAATTTTTTTTTTTTTCAGTATAAATATAACCTTGGTTTATTAAGACCGTATACGGCTTTATATGAGCTATTAACATTACATTATTTTAATTATATATATATATAATTGCAGTTTATATAAGTATATAAATTTATATTAATATATATTTTTAAATTGTATATTTACTTTTATATAGAATTTTAAAATATATATATATATATATATAATGTAATGTTAATAGCTCATATAAACCAACGACGGTCTTAATAAACCAAGGTTATATTTATACAAAAAAATTGCATTGTTTTTAATATTTTGATAATATAACATAATTATTATAATTTTCATTTAAAAATAAATAATTATATTTATATAAGTATATAAATTTATATCAATATATATATTTTTAAATTGTATATTTACTTTTATTTTATTTCCATTTCGACAAATCTATCAACTCAAACTTATTTATATAACAACTATAAGCGTATATGTAAAATTATATAAGTTTATAGATATATTTAAATAGGTGAGATAGTTGGCAATATTATTTTTATACAAACTAAGTGTAAGTAAATGGAATGAACTTTATTTTATGATAAAGACTATTTAATTGTCAATATAGTTGGGCTAATACTTCTTTCATTCAACTAAGTACAAGTAGATGAAGTGAATATATTTCTTGGGTTGATAAAGATTATTGAAATGTCTATATTGTCTAGTTTACAACAACATGAGAGAAATATAACAACCATAGTAACATATTATTCTTTCAAGTTGGACCTAAAAGAGAAAAAACAAGAATGAGAAACTCAACGATGGCAACCTTCTTTTCTTTTAGCTTACAAATGGAATATACAAGATCATTTTAAAGAAGACTCCAAAACAAAGACTCCTTTATAAATCCATTTCAAATAAAGATAGTTTCCATTTATAAATCAAATGCACTCTTAGTAATTTTTACAAGTTTGAAGGAGATATAATAACAACAAGATGCAACTTCACATGCCTCCTTTCCAAAATATACATTTCTTGAATAATCAATACAAATTAGTTTTACATAATACATTTACAAGAAGTTGAAACTTTAAAATGCAAGTTACAAAATCCTCCACTTAGGTGGAGACAACATGTAAAAATTTTACAAAAGTAGGATTCCTTCTTGTCTTCTACAAAATGCAACTATGTCCAAGGCTTCAACTTGAGCTCCACAATTCTCTTCAACTTCAAAACACAACAAGGAAGGGGAGTAGGCAACACTCTCCTCCCAACCTATATTCCAATGAGGAGAAGAAGTCATCCTCCTCATTGGCCCCGAGCCCCAACCATAGAGAAATAAGGAATGGATATAACCAATGGAAACTTTCACAAATGCTTCCACATTACAACACACATGCCAACAATATTTTAACACACATACAAGCACAAAACAACAATATCAAAAAAATGCAACTTTTCCAAAACAAGGCTTAAAATTCTAAGCCAAGGGAGAAAGGAAATATGGGGAAATCACTTATGCCTCCCAATGGGTTAAGTGTCCACCTTAAAAGCCTCCAAAATATTCATCCACACAACAACCAAACTCTTATCCCTCCCTCAAAAAACTCTTATCACTCCCTCATAGTATTTCATACAAATATTTCATACAAAGATAAGTAAGAATTTATTATCTTAAAAAGGTAGGACACCCAACCCAAACTCCCTCCAAAATATGCAAACAATACTCTTATCCCTCCCTCAAAATATCCCCATATTCCTTCTCCTACACCATCCTTAAGGCCATACTATCCCAAGTCCCAAACATGCACACAAAAACATTCATTTTACATACAACACACATATAATAAAATAAAATTGCAAGGTTAAAGTCCCTACCTTTCCATTGCAAGAACCTTTGATCCACAATCACAACTCTAAACTCAATCCAAGCTCAAGACCAAATCCAAACAAGCTCCAAGACTCCAAGCAAATCAATTCAAGCCAAAAATCTCCAAAATGCAAGTGCATAACTAAATCAAGTAACCCCAAACATCAAAATAACTTGTATAAATAGAAAATGAAGGAGAGGAGGGTTAGGTGGCTCCATGTAGGATTCCACATCACTTAATCATCAAATCCACATCAACAAGTCAAACATAAAACCCAAGGATAATAAATTGGTGGTTGAGGATATGACAAATTCCTTCCACACACAAACTCTCACTCCATACCTCTAAGGACAAAAATAAAAGCTCATGTAAGAAAGTGTAATAATTTCACCTTTTTACCTTCCAAATCACATAATGGGGTCTAATTTTGACCCCTTACCCCATAGGTATAGTTGGTAGGTGAATTTAAGAGGTGTGAGACAAGCTTAACTTGTCCCACAAGCCTCCAAAAAGGCTCTAAAGTCAAATTTCAGGATTTGAGGGATGGGTTGAGTGCACAACACCCCAATCAACTAAAATCGAACTCAAATCAAATAATCACAAGGACAATCTATATTAAATGCCCCTTTATCACATCCCAAATTAATTTAACTAACATGTTTATCAACTTAATTAAGAGAACATCAATAATCAATAATAAAGTGAAATACATTACAATAATAAATCACATACTCCACAAATAATTAAAAGGGAAAAAGGAAAAAGGGAAAAACACACACATAGCCCATGGTCACATTTTGAGGTAATCCCCCATGGGAACCTCCTAACAACCTATCAACACACAACAACATAATTGAACATAAAGATGTCATGGTGACCTTCATTGCAACCATCTGATATTCCACTATGGTTAGTCTCCTATCCCCTCTTGTTTTTTTGTGATACAATAACCTACAAAAATCAAACAATACCTCTTCAGCCTCGTGGCCGCATCAAATACATCAACAATAAAATACATGCACATCTCAAATAAACATCATCATATCACATAATTAAATCATCATCAAAGCTAAGAAATGCTATCAATCGTTCACAATTTTCTAAACATTTCAATTCTACCATTTCATCAATAACAATGAGATCAAAAGACTAGCTCGATCATCTAACAAAATCAATACGTCAAGAATCCAAAGTGTCAATATATGTAAAATAACAACACTAGATCATCATCAATACTGAAATATTTTTCCATGCATATAATCCACACTATGAGTCACCACATATCCATAATCAAAATATCTATAATGTCTATCAAAATACTAATCAAATATAATAATGTTCATCTATCAATGTCTACTGATCAAATATGATAACAAATTCCATGTCTCTAGTCCATAGTAAGCAAAATCATAGTAAGATCAATGTCAAAGAGGAGTGGGCACTACATGATGCCTAAACGTTTTCTCAAATTTTCATAAAACTCTTTTTCTCGTGACTTCATGAAGATACCTACATATTGATTTCTTCGACTGCAAAACTTCAATTATATCTCACCATTTTTACTAGTTCTATTATGAAATGATATCTCATATCAATGTCCTTGCTCTTTTTGTGAAAAACCTTATTTTTTATAGTTCAACTATCCATTTATTATTATAGTAAATTTTTGTTTCCTCTCTCTAGTCTTTCTTCAAATATGACATCCTTCTTCTCATCCATACTACTGGATACATCATTTATGTAGCTAAAAACACTCTACTTCTATTGTTGAAAGAGTAAATGCGCTATTTTTGGGAATCCCGTGACAATGCACCTAAACCAAGGTTAAAAACATATCTAGATATTATATTTATATCATCAATATTACCTACAAAATCAATGTCTATGTACCCAACAAATCTTAAACCTTTTAATTTTGAATAAAGAATCCCATGATCTTATGTTCCACTAACATACCTCAAAATTCCTTTTTATTAATGATGATGTGAGTCATCAGTGTCTCTATGAACCTTTAAATCAAACTCATAGGAGAATTCAATTTCACTGGGTCCATGTTGGAGACAAAGAAGTATTCATTCCATATATGGGGTTATAGCCATAATACTACCCCGGATAGAGATATTTCCATTCGTCTTTATTGGCCTATCGCTCCCTAAAACTCTATATTATCTCTCGATACCATATAGAATAGAGAAAATGCCCCTCTCTTACACCATTCGGGCCCATAGATCTATTTTATCTCCTATGGTCCTCGGATCGCTCCCTACCAGGTCACTTTATTTGTATGTCCCCCTACGCTCTTGCAAAGGATAGAGGTGACAAAGGGGACACCAAGGACACTAAATTACAATTGGGGTGAAGGAGGGATGTCACACTTTGACGTCCCCTTGTCCCTCTTGCACCATAGGGACAAAGGGGACAAAGGGAACACCAGGACACTGGGTGTCCAGTATGACTTGGGCTTGGGCACGATGTGTATGAATAATACAAAGAGTGCACATAGGAAAATGTTTAGTCTCATACAAATAATATTGTAATGTGCCCATATTGCCCCTAATTACCGCAAAGTATTTCTACCCCCTTCCCGTTTGATCCTAAATATCTTAAAATCACTAATGTCTAGAAGGACCCTTGTTATAAAGACTATTTAAGAATGAAATTTATCTCGAGTAAGATCTTAAGGATCCATTGTAGGAAAATGGATGGAATCTAGTCTACCATAGGAAATCTGAATGGAAATGAGTTGTTGTTTAGATTTTTTTGGGTTGTGGTTTGGCCACAATTCTTGTTGTTTCTTCATTGTATTCCTTCTTTGTTGTGTTTTTTTCCTCTTTGCTGGTTTTCAATGATATATTTGGGATTGGGATTTTGTATTTCGGGTAAGATCCCAGTCAAAAACCTTTACCATTACTAAAAATATATTGTAAGTGGATGTCAAGGTTCGGTTAGAAAATAACCACCGGTTCTCTACTTGCAACTAGATAAAGACTTCAACAACCAAAAAAATTGTACACCCCTACAATTTTAATTTTCTTTTTTAGTTTTCATCACTTATATATCATTATAACGACCCAAATATTTCTAATTCAAATTTATGAAATTTATAATTACATTACAATATTAGTGAAATTATTATAGGAATAATATTTCAATAGTACCACATTTTAAAATTAATGCATTTACAATTAAACATTTTTTCAAGCATTGTTATCTCTATTTATATAGTGGGGATATCTCAATTATAAGCTAAGCGTTTCCTCGAGTTCCCCGGAGACTAAGGCTAGGGGATGATCCTGCCAATGCCAATCTCGACCCCACCCAACCTCCTACCAATATTGATGGAGATATTGCTCCGGTGGCCCTCGATCGTGAGAAAAAGTTGACCTGCCGAGCGGTCATTTATAAAAATATGACCCCACCCATTTATCCAAATGGAATCCATTGAGGCCATTTAGGAAATGGGGAAATGGGGATCACGATAACCATTTGATAACCCTTTTATCCATTCCCCCTTGTTCAAACTAGCTAGAAATAAAGTGATTCTCTAGATCTTCCTTTCCCTTTCCCTTTCCCTTTCCCTTTCTTTCTATATAGATAGGGATAGGGCCCATATAGATAGAGGGGTTGAAGTCGTATCATGAATATATGATGTTTGCATTATGGGAGAGAGATTTATTTTCTATTATATATGTGATATGATTGATTATGTCATATGAATAAGAATCATAGTCGTACCTAAACCCTACATAATAGATGGCCCCCAGTGAGAGGAGAGGAGATAGTTGGGGAAGATCTATATGAAGGGGGGACATCATTAAGTCATGTCATTCCCCTCTCTATATAGATATGGCCCACCCCCCCTTCAACCTATTGGGAAGTTATGAGGTCAAGCCCTATCTATATCTTGGGCTCTCAACTCGCTCTATCTATATGGGGGAGAGGGTAGCATCTAGATTAGAAGATATACAATGACAAGCCTAGTAGTTGTTAAATACATAATTATCATCTTGTACAATGTTGAACCTACATTTGTTACCTTATCATATTTTCTCAACTTCAATCATGTTGCCACATGTGTAGATTGTAGTGCCCCCTCTATGGTCGTATGGTGGAGTTGTTAATCTTACAATTCATCGAATCAAGAGCTATTGTGAATCTTGAATTTGAAACATGTATATGTATTTTTGTGTATAGCATTAAAGTTTATTGAAGTAAATGGTAATGTGGGAAATGATCATGGTGATCTGTATGTTTCTTAAATAAGATAGTCTTCTCGTGATAAGGTAAATGCATAAGCGGGGAGATGTTGTGGCTATGATTAAATCAATTTATTTTTTAAAAAGAGTAATAAATAATATAAATCATTTATCGTTGATCTATCTAAATTATATCACGGATAATAAATAAGGTAACCATCTCATTTATGTGTTAAAATAAGCGTCTTTCGGGGAGCTGATGTGGTTCTGGATAAAGCAATTTAAAATAAATAAATACTTTAGTGTTTTGATACTAATTTCTAAACAACAAAAGAAATATGAAAATAATTAAACCATTAAATATGTTGAATGTTGCTAATTTTTCCCCAAGTTATTGAGGCTTGTGCCAAAGCACTTACCAAGAAATAATTAATGGAAATTCTTTTGGGTAATGTGAAATTCACCCGTGAGAAGGATTTTTGGGAAATTCTTCTTGGTTTTGTAAATTTCCTGCCATGAGAGGATTTTTGGAAAATCCTAGTCAGAGAATGTAATTCTGGGCATGTATACTGTGGTTGGGAATACCTCCATTGTTTAATTTTTTATTTGCGGTGGAAGAATGCATTGTAGGCGATGAAGGATTTGTTGAAATGTTTATTCAGGGATAAACTCCACAGCTTTTCCAGCATCCTCCCCAACATTTGAATCAGTTTGTTTTGGTCTCACATCCAACGCAATAGGAGGTGAAATTTTATCTTTATTGTGGGATTGAGGTTGGAAGTGGGCGCCATTGAATTTTTATGCTTTTGTCTCTGTTTTGATTAAGCATAAAGATAAAGGAGTTTGCTCAGTAATTTTATTGTTGATGTCATGTGGGACGTGGACGTAAATGGTTGGGGAACCTGTCATGGGCGCATGGACTATTTTGATTAGTTATAACGGTGTAGAGAAGAATTGCGTGGCCCTGCGTTAAGGATTGAGAGTTGTTTGAAAAAATGTCTCATATAAATGTGGCCTTCTGGAGAAACGTCAGTCTCCTAGAATGCCTAAGGTTGGGCTGCACGCAAGACTGTTGAAAAGGCCCGTGGAAACTTTCAATCAAATGTAATTGGGCAGATTAGAATCTGTCCCCACAATCTTATCAGCATTCTCTTTGCCTATGTCAAAAGAGTGGCCACGTGGTAGCATGGACTGTAGGTTCTGAGCTGGAAGGTCTGGTTTTTAGCAAAGAGAGCAGGTCGTGGATATCCATCAAAACCCATATGTCTGAATTCTGTTTTGTTTGATGTTGTTGCTCTGCCTGGTAGACAGGTATGCAAAATGTGCAAGCATAGACTCAACACATGAATTTTGGTCTCATTGCATATCCATTCGGGCTTGTGGAGTGCTAAGGGTGTAGGATATGTGCCTTTAGCTGCTAAAAAGGATCTGGAAACCTTTAAACGAATGCACTAGGAAGATGTCACGCAATCCTTTTCCAGCATACGCCTAGCTCGTGCCAAAAAGGGAAGTTATGGAAGCATTCACATACCTATGAACTATTTGACAAATTTCCTGATAAAAAAATGTAGACAACTTTGGTTGTTGGTTGTGCAATGCGGAAGCTTGCACAAGGTTCATGAATTATCTCATTAAATGCCTCCAAAAGCATGATCAATGCTCGTGAACTGTTGAATGAAGATCCTCTTAAAAATACTTGGCCTTGGGCGGGGAGGAAATAAGAGGTTTAGATCAATTATGGATGGTCATTAACCGTCGAATGCAGTGACGGTAGATTGAGCGAAATAGGTATGGTTTTCCCCTTCTTATATTAAAAATTTGCTCTCTATCGTGTCTTATGTGGTTGGTTTTCAGTAGTTTGGATCATAGAAATTTAATCTAGAATGAATGTTACAACCTTTACCATGCCCGAAAAACCTTCAAAACATAGAAAAATTAGCCTCGAAATCACATGCATGGAGCACCACACCCAAATGTACCGTGAATCCAAAACTTTTAATTTGATCCTGGTAACATAGGACACCGTGGGAAAACTTATCTTTGTTTTTGGAACTCTTTTAATTCCTTTCTTAATCGATTCTTGAATCCATTTTAGTATATCTGCCACTTGTGGTGATGTGTACAATTTAATAAAATGTGATCAATTCTGGCTTGCAGATGGCTCTTCGTTTGAGTGAAACTAAAAACTACCACCACCTACCTCTAGACTGCCAATAAGAGAATTGGAACCAACTCTTATTTATGCAAAAACACTATCGAGGATTAGTTTTGCAAGTGGGTTTTGAGGCCCTCCAACCATTGGGTGACAGGAAATTTTAGTTGTGATTACGATTATCAGCCCCGGAGATACCCTTGTAACTTGAGCATTGTTCATCTTTTTGACTTCCGTCGAATGTGATGAAGTCTCTGTATGTTGGGGAATAAGTAGGAATCATCCAAATTTGTGCTTGAACTCAAGATGAGTGTTTTTGGGACCAATTTTGTAGGTACTTTTGTTGTTTTGGTGATTTTTCTCAACTTGCTACTTTAACTAGAAGCTCCTTCTAAGGGTTTCATTTGACTTCTAACCATGTGTCCCCTTTTAATACCATCACAATATTATGTAGAGTATTATTTGATCTTCATCTTATGTGAATAGATTTTTAAATGTATGTTGTTTTCCTTTCTCCTCTTATCGTTATGAGATCTTTTCCCTTGTAATGAAAAACTAGGTGAAATGTCAAGTAGCCATGATCTTTAAGAGATGAAGCCATAGTCTGAGGAAAAGTGTTGAGGAAATATATGTGTTCAAAATGTTTATAAATAACATTGTATTTTGCAAATTAATGGCATTTCAAATGTGGATCAATTAGTGTACACTTATATTAAGATATTGGCAAAAAGACTATTTTCATAAAGGGAGTTTGTAACTTGTTGTTTGTTTTGAGAATGTATCCTTGTGATATTGGGATATGAATTATAAGAACCATGGAGATTATTTTTGCAAATTAATAAATATTCATTGTGTTGTGAAGGTGAGGTGATTTGACCCTCTCAAAAACAAATCTTTGAGAAAGCATAGTTTCTATTTTTGGGAATCAAAGCATAATATATAAATGTTAAGAAACTTCTAGTAATCAATCAAGTTATATGATGTATTCACAATAAGACAAGAAAACTAAATTGGATGAAACTAGTTTGAGCTAAGTGATAAATAAACCAAAAGTAATGTGGCCTCCATAAATGAAAATGTGTGCTTTCATGTTAAGTGCTTCCTAAATATTTGAGGTTAAATAACGAAATATGAATATAATAAAGATGTACACTAAAAATGTGGTAATGTGGAAGGTGCCCATGGGTGATATGAAAGTATTGGTCGGGTCATGGTTTTTTACCCATTTGTTGAAAACCTGTGACTTTGGACTGTGTCTTGTGTTGTCTTCTTAATTGTATGACCTGTATGTTATAAGGGTGGGTGCATGTTTCAGTTGGTGTCTCATGTGGTTTATAGTTGGTTTGTAAACCATGTTTTGTCTTGTAACAAGTAATGAGAGTCAAAAAAAATTATCCTAGTATATTTTGGTCTTTTGTTTGGGTCTCGTATGGGTGGGCACTACATAATTTCAATTTGTAATTCATCATCTTAAAATTCTCAATACATCATTTCCATATTTTATTTGAGAAGTGAAAATTCCATAACTTGTTTTGCTCACTTTATTTCCTAGAAAATATTTAATTAAATCGAAATATGTCATCTCAATTTATTTCTTCATTGCTTATTTGAATAATTAAAATTGTGTCATTCTTACCTCACCAACTCTTCCTCATGCTATGGTTTCACACTAAAACCCATAGTCCTAATTATTTGTAGTCTTGATCCTAATGACAAAGATCATATTCAAAACCGTATACTTGCATTCATTCAAGCTTGAAGGAGTTTCAAGAAATTATTTGACCGTGTTTTAACTAATACATATGCCCTACCTTCATCATCATTCAAGATAAAATCCCACTATTATATCTAGGTCCATAATACTAGATTTAAGGAGTTTCAACCTTTGTATAACAGATATAGTACAAGTATAGCTTGTATGAAAGTCTAACCTCCCACTAGAGAATAGGTTCTTTAAACAACATGCTTGCATTTGACTTAATAGGCCAATCCATGTAATTGCTCATCTAGTATTCAAGGACAATTGTCTCTCTTCATTATTCACACTCCTATGGTATGATACAATTCTATTAGACCCATAACTTGACAATATAGATTCATGTATCTCTATTCTTCACAATTCCCTATCTAATTATGAAAATTGATATCATTTTCAAAAGTTTACAAACTATTGCTTTTTCCTTCCTCTTTAAGAAGATGTGGTCCATGCATTGATGAGGCCCATTATTTATGTCCACCTTATCCTAAGATTCCTATAGCTCTATCCCGAAATTTGATCGTCTAAACCAAACATCATTTCACATTCATATTCCATCCTTCACACTATACAAGAACTTGTATAGATCACCAACCTTCAGTAGACACAAAATCACACACTTTGAGTCATTATTTAGTCCCGGTCTCATACTACTATTCATATGGTTCTTAAGAAAAACAGTAATAATTAACCCATGTCTTTGGCCATTTTTACTTTGCTTTCTATCATTATTTTTGATCTTGCACTTGCACTTGCCTATTCTGTATTGTCGTTCTACATTTTTCCTATTTCTGGTAGGAGCACCCAACCAGAACTAGGGTGCACCAGAGCCTGCCCCTTTAGGGCATCCCGATCCTTCTTTATACTTTACTCTCACATTTTGGGAACTTTCTAGTTGTTTGAGATTTCTATATTTTTTGGTCATCCTTTTGGGTTAATTACAAAATTAGAACAAGATAACCATATAAATATAAAGTTATGTGACCATAATGAGGGACCAAGCACTAAGCATCTACTATCACCATCTAGATTTACATCCATCAAAGGCATCTAAAGTTACATTTTTATCCATCTAGATCCATCACAAAGCACTCAAGGTTGGTTCATTTGCATCACACTTCACGGGAGGGGAGTATATTATTTCCATGCACACATTAACTACATTATACATCTAGTTATTTTCTCACTATTTCACAAAGTGCGACTGGCACAAGAGCAACCTAGAGCACCATTACACACACACACCTATAACTACTTTGGGTTTGAAATTTAGTGCAATGACTCAGGTGATAAGTCAATCAATTTGGTAGTTAAGAATAGTCTGACCCCTTCATATGAATCTTTCTTTTTTATGGTTTTGATTCTTTGTTTGGGTTTTACAGGTGATTCTTCCATCTCCTATTCATAGTGGCATCATCGGTGTAGTTTAGCGACATTAGTGTGACATGAAGAAAACATAGGAAAACATCCAATGATACTTCAGAGGAGGTTTTTTGGTCATTTCTGAGACAAGGCACTCGAGATCTCATACCGGGTGCCCAAAGGCACTACTATCCCTTTTCAGGTTCCCTAGTCCAGTTTGATAACTCAAATCAGACTTTTTCAGGGCTTCTTTGCGGTCATTTCCTCCTCATGTTCACTGGTCTACACTACGACACAATCTCATGACATCTGTGAATCAGCTAAGGCTTTTCTTAACCCTTCTTACACATTAGGGTTTTATATTTTCTATCTTAGTTTGCTTGAGTGTATTTTATTTTATTGCCATTTACTCAGTCATTTTATTATTCCTATAACATTAGATTACACTAGAATAATCTTATTTTAGTTAATCATTTTGGTGAACCCGAACTCAATCTTCATGCTTAGGATCCTCATTTTCCTCTATCATGGGTTGTCAAATTCCTCAAATTTCTTTGTCTGATTACTTAAGATGCATCCTAATTTCCAATTTGTTCTACAAAAATCCTTAGACACCATGTATCTTCCTAAAGATACACCGCCACATGAAATAAGTCATATATTCGATTGTCTATTTGAAAACCCTCGTCCCCAAGATCCTCCATCTAATCAATCCATGTTGGACTCAATTCAAGATTTACATTCTTTATTTCAAGACAAATTTAAGGCTATGAAATCCACGATTACATCTCTCAAATCTGAAATCCAACATCTTAAGGACACTTCTCAAACTCATGTTTGTTCTCCTTCTACATCTCATTCTCATTTTATGTCTTCTAAATGTGCTCATATCATTGAAACTCAAGTCATACCATTACTAGAGCCTCTCACCTTTATTACAATGCTACGCTAAAGCAACATGAAATTCTTACTAAGCTCCTTAATCGTCAATTGATCACTTTACCACCTACTCATTATTATCCTCCTTATCGGATTACAAAATATCAAGGTCTTCCATATTCCAATTATCATCGAATCAATGGATATAATGACAATGATTGCTACGCTTTACAACAAAGAATCAAACATCTTGAGTGTCAGGGATTTATCTCATTCGTTGCACAACATTATGTTGCATGCCCATCTACAAATTCTACATCTCAGTGGGTTCCTAAATCTGATTCGTCTATGTCTAATGAGCATCATGCCATCACTTCTAGTGTTCCTTCTTCCGTCACTCAAGCACCACCTATGTAATCTACTCAAGTCAAGAAACCACCTCTCCAAATTAGTCCAACACTTCCTCCTACTAAGTCACCTATAGTATTACCAAGCCAATCTAAGCAACCTCCTCTAAAGCTCAGTGCAACCTGGCCTCCACTCAAGTCTTCCACAAAGGTGTCATCGGATAAGCTCACTATTGTGAAAAGTCCCTCCCAATCACGACTTCGTGCCAATTTTTTTCAAAAAATTACTCCTACTAATGGTCAAGACACATTTCAAATTCCACCACCATCGCATGGTCCTACTATTACTTTTTCCCAACATGCTTCCACCACTTCATGCAAACTTGGTCTTTGGTAGGTGACTCTTTTCACCTCATTACCCGATGACACACTCTTGTGCTTCGGTTCACACTTGACTATTGAGGGCATTCTCTACACATGAACCCCACACACTACATAGTTTTTATTACACCTTAGGCACCACATATCATCACACATCCTACATCATCTACACATTACACACTACATTACATCTATACACATTATGTTCCTTCCTATATACACCATACACATTCTATACATGCTTCACACACAACACCATAGCCATCACATGTTTCCCACTTTCACACATTGTACACATCATCTTACATATACTATGCATCTACACATCTTAGGTCATCTACGCATCTCGCATTACATACCATACACTTTACTATGCACACTACACATTTTACATATTCTCCTCTACGTTGCACTCACTACCCGATGACACACTCTAGTCTCGTGGTCCATACTAGACTATTGAGGGTATACATCACAAATGGACCTCATCACCCTTACATGTTCATCATTCAATCTTTCTCTCATGTAAAATTCCTAGGATTAGTGATATATGCTTTAGGCTATAGGGTCACTTCTTCTAGCATCATCTCATGATAGGATACATCATCACTTTCACTTACATTATTTAGTGGTATACACTTTAGGATAAATCACCACTCCTTTCTACTCATATTGTCATGATATATGCTTAGGATACAACGTCACGCACATTTCATCTCTATGTCGCATATCATCACCACATACTCATCACAACACGCTACACACAACACATAGTTCAACCATTTCCCGATGATGCACTCTCTCATTTATGGTTCATTCTTGATATTGAGGGGGCATACTAAATGAACCTCACTACATACAACTCCATTCACTCGGGGGGCATGCGGTCTCCTATCATCCACACTGCATTCCATTCCATCCATCCACAACATACTGCATTTTATGGTTGCATTTACTCTTGCTTTAATTTTTTTCACATGTTCGCTTTACTACACATGCTAGATATATTTCTTGTATGTCATTATCTTTACCATACACACATGCACGTTCACGTCCTTTTCTAGTTGTGATCGTAAATATAAATATTCTACACACATGCAAATTGATGTTTGACAAACTATCTTCTGGGGCATCCACATTCGTACACTACAGTGTTTATTGTTTCATTTTGTACTTAGCACTTTCCATTATCAAGTTATACATGCTTTGACATACTTCTATTTTTCTAACATGATAATGGGTGCTTCATGTGCAACATTTGTTATGCAAGGGATATTTGATTTCATACTTGTTTGTTACATTGTTTGCTATTACTTGTTATTGTATGTGGCCTTTTCCATTTGTCTTGTGTGCACACTTGTTTGTTTGCACACACTGCGGCCTTGAGTGTCTTGCGACACCATGAGTGGTGTCCCATGTTTGCAACCCACTTTTTGCAGCCTACATTGTCTTTTGGGTGTTTACATTATCTGCTTATGTTCTATCTTACACATTGTTTGTTTGGCTTACACTCATTTTCTACATGCATGTTCGTCATACTAACACTTGTTTTCTAGCCACTTGTTTGTGTGTGCCTTGGTCTTTACCAAGAACATTCCTTTCCCCTAGGGCAGAGTTTTAGTTTACATGGTCGGTCCTCTTTTAGGGCCGCATTCTCCTATCTCGCGATGTTGCATGCGCCCCCAAAGAGGGGGGAATCATTTGGGTTTACACACTACACAACAAAGTACTGATACAGTTAGTTTTAATTTTTGTCCATGACATAGTGGGTTATACAATGAGTGGGTTTAGACAAATCTACGAACTCCATACACAATAGATTTTATAGGGAATATTGTCCTTAGCATTCGGGGAGAAATTATAGGTTGGAGGAACATCAAACTTTCCTCCCTGCACTTCTTCATCAGTGGCGTCGGATCACCCAAAAACCAAGCAATACAAAGATCTCTTCACCACTCTCAGGGAAATAGTTATAGGTTGGAGAATAACACATCTTTCTCCTACACTTCTTTAGCCATAGTGGCGTGAGATCACCCAAAAAAACTCACACTTCACCATGACAGTTACAAGATATCCTTTCTACACCCTTTTGTCTCATCATGGATCAAGTGCACATGTTCCTTTTTCATTGTCATTTTCATACTATTTTTACATGTTTCTTTACATATATACATGTGTTTTTACACATATACATGCATGTATTTTGACTACTTGATCATCTTCTCTTTTGCAGGTCCGTCTATATGGGAAGAAAACAATCAACAACAACAATACACACATGGTGGGTACATCACACACACGATACTAACCATGTAGGTACACTACACACATTGGCATCTACACACGCGTTTCCACCCTAGGTTCACTCTCATCACTTTTACACTTTTGCATCTTTAGTCTCCACACTCCATGTTTTTATTACTCCATGCTTTTTCTAGTCCTTCGGCATGCATTTTACATCACTCTACATGGATTATCAGGTATGCATCTCTATCTACTTTATGTTACTGAGCTTTCCTCTCACCAACATAAATTGGGGGAAAATGTAGTCACAAAATCACACACTTTGAGTCATTATTTAGTCATGGTCTCATACTACTATTCATATGGTTCTTAAGAGAAAAGAGTAATAATTAGCCCATGTCTTTATCCATTTTTACTTTGCTTTATGTCGTTATTTTTATCTTACACTTGCACTTGCCAAATCTATATTTTCATTCTACATTTTTCTATTTTTTGATTGGGGTGCCCAGCTAGGATCTGGATGCCCCAGTGCCCTGGTCCCCTCGGGGAACCTTGTCCTCTTTTCATTTTACTCTCATATTTTGGAAACTTTTTTAGTTTTTGAGCTTTCTATCTTTTTAGTGGTCGGCATTTTCGGGTTATTAAATTAGAACTAGAGAACTATATAAATATAAAGTTATGTGACCATAATAAGGGATCAAGCACTAAGCATCTATTATCACCATCTAGAATTGCATCCATCAAAGGAATATAAAGTTACATTTACATCCATCTAGCTCCATCACAAAGTACACAAGGTTGGTTCATCTACATCACACTTCATAGGAGGGAGTATATTGCTCCCATGCACACATTTACTACATTCTACATCTAGTTATTTGCTCACTACTTCAAAAAGTGTGACTGCACAAGAGAAACCTAGGGCACGATTACACACACACCTAAAACTACATTGGAGTCCGAGATGTAGTGCAATACGCTCGAGTGATAAGTCCATCAATTTGGTAGCCGAGGAAAATCTGACTCCTTCACATGCATCTTTCTTTCTTTAGGATTTTTATGTTTTGTCTAGGTTTTTACAAGTGATTCTTCCATCTCTTATTCATAGTGACATTGGGAGTAGTTCAGAAAAATTAGTGTGACATGAAGTAAACACAAGTGAACATCTAGTGACACCTCGGTGGAGGTTTTCTGGTCATTTGCACATACAAGGTTTCCCAAATCTCATACTAGGGTGCCCACGGCACCCCTATCCCTTTTCAGGTGCCTCATTGTAGTCAAATAACTCATATTTGTTCTTTCTCAGGCTTATGTGTGGTCGTTTCCTCCTCCTATTCACTCATTGCTCGCACTTTGCGACATAGTCCCATGACATCTATAAATCAGCTAAGGCTTTTCTTAACCCTTCTTACACATTAGGGTTTCATATTTTCTAGCTTAGTTTTCTTGGGTGTATTTCAGTATTTTATTACTTCATTTATTCAGTCATTTTACTACTCCTATAGTATTATATTACACTAGAGTAATCTTATTTTAGTTAATCACCTTCAAGACTATAACATAGCAGCTTGTTCCCTTGAATTCTATCATATGTTGGATAGATGCACTCGGAATTGGAATAGGGAAGTGTTATAATGTTTTCTACTTGTAGGTGATGGATTTATCATGATCTAGTACTAAGAGAACCATCCTCTTTCTATTTCTTCATGATCCTTGTTTTAGAAGTCTTCTTGTCTAATAAGTCTTAGAATGAACTCTTGGTTCTTGATCTTTCACTTGGAATGTGACAATGGGATTCCAATATCTAGCACAATGACCTTCTATTGTACCTTAGAGCATGTAATAAATTACATCTATGACTTCTTTTTATAGGTATTTGGACAAAACACGGATTATGACTGTCTACGGAAGTCTACACTAGAAATGGTTGATGGAATTCATTATAAAAGAAGGTTTCTAATCATGAAAAACTCATAAGAACTTTGAATATCATTTAAAACATTTTCCCGATAAATTAAAACTCTTAGAGCACTCGATATACCTCAAATTTTCATTAATTATCTCTTTATATGTTCTTTTCATGCTCCTACAGGTCTCTCAGTAAATTTTCTCTCAGGTTAGTGAGAAATCCTTCCATACGTGCCATTTGACCTGATATTTTTCACACATTCACAATGCAGTAGATATTTCCTCAAAAATTAGCAAATTTCACTTTTAAAAAAATTAATCGATTTCCCTAGTTTCATGCCGAGAGTATAAATTTTCTTATAAAACACTCGAACATAAAGTCAAGAGCCCAAATAAAT
Source organism: Taxus wallichiana var. yunnanensis (assembly GCA_018340775.1). Taxonomy (NCBI): domain Eukaryota; kingdom Viridiplantae; phylum Streptophyta; class Pinopsida; order Cupressales; family Taxaceae; genus Taxus; species Taxus wallichiana. The sequence continues at coordinate 131,316,944 of CM031238.1, read as the reverse complement.
TTCATTTGATTTGTAATAAAATTCTCCTTCTTTTCAAGGAATTAATCGAGGATTTTAGTGAGGTTTAGGAATATAGTGGGTTTCAATTCCACTACCCTATCAAATCCCTTATACACATTCCTACAAAATATGGTATTTCATGAAACAGAGATCATTCCCATTTATAAAAATCTATACACATCTTAATTGCATCATAATATACATAATGAAAGATATTTAAAGATGTGTGAGGGCTCAAGGCATTCAAAATCAATTGCATTCATCTCTAAAACATGTCATACACATTATTCTCATATAATTCTTATATCTCCACTCAAAATATCAACTCCTTCATACCAATTAATCACTACCTATCTCTCCCGATGATAATTAGACCTTCTCCTACCTGAATTGGTCTTGATATAGCTTTTTGTATCTTATCTTAGTCTAACTCCTAAATTTGGTGATATTTCTCAACTTATCATGCATAATACAAGGAGCTAATTTTCCAACTATGACCTTTGACAACTTCACGGTTGATCTACACAATATCCTAGGAAATTCTACCTCTCCTCCTATGTAGTTTTTGGAGATAAGACAACTCATACTTACCTAAGACAACTAATATAAACCTTTTACTCCTACACAAGAGTTCTTACATCACAATTTCACTTTGTTCAAACTTGAAACTTTGGAGGGAATCTATGACACTCCTAATACATGTTGAGGATTCATTGAGAAGGATTCTTCTAACTTGTTCATGTTCTTCAATCATAATGGATATGCTCTTGAATTATACCCCTAGGTAAGAAAATATTTGAACTCCAATTCAAATGTAATGTCTTCATCATTCTTCAATATTCTTGTATGTTTGGGTCCCATGGTCTCTTTGATAATGTTATTACTTTAGTCTCCTTGATATAGTTTTTTTCTTTCATCTTCTTTCTCCTTTATCTCTTCTTGTATAGATTCCTCCTTGTCTCTTTCTCATCTTCAAAACTCCATGTCCATACTTCATCATCATTCATGTCTTATATGTCTTCAATTTCTTCTTGTTCTTTGATCTCTCTCATTAAATCATGTACTTGATTCATCTCAATGTCTTCCAAGCCTGCATTCACAACATCAAAGGAAAGTTTAGATGTAAAAACTTTGGGCCATGCAGCACCTTGAGTGCCTTCATGTTATTGGTCTTCTTCATTTTCTTTTGTGTCTTCATTGATCTTATTCAAATCTACCATAGTTATATTGTCTTTCTTTGTCTCAACTCATTATCTAGTTGATTAATGATGTTATCAGTCTGATTTGGACTTATGTATAACCCCTTAGGAATATTTAAGATATCCTCAATCCTTTTTAACTCTTTTTCAATGTTATATCATCTATTTCATCATTTCCTTCATTATATCTAGGAATGTATTCTTTGTTTTCCTCTTCTAGGATTTGTTTTACATTAGCATACTCTTCCATTGCTTCATATTTTCTCAAGAATTCTTTATATGATTCATTAGAGAGGTATGAATCCTCTTGAATTAATGCAATATCATCCTCTACCATTCCCTGATCATGACATTGATATTTTTTTCCAATCTAGATCCTTCACCTTGTTGCATGTTATTCAATGTAGGCATGCTCTTCAACAATTCATCTTCACTTAAATTAAATTGAGATTGTATGCAATGAAAAGTTGCAAAGCTATGGAATGAGGCTAAAGAACCTCAAAGCTTAACTAACTCAACTATGCACCATGAGATAAGAGCTAAACAAGAGTTAATCCTATACATGCATCATAAATTTGACAAAAACATCAAAACCTAGCATATATACTACTCTCTACTCTTTTGAAAGCTATAAAACATTGAACCTATGAAGATCCTAGCAATCAAATGTGATGTTTGATATGAAACTCAAGATTTCAAGAATGGAGTCTCACCATGAATGGCTTCAAGGCCAATGGTTCTCTCCATATTACTCAAAACTTGGTTTAAGGATGCAAATGGATGTGTTAGCTCAACAATGGAGGAATGAAAGCTTCAAATAAAATGTCTAATTAGCTTAAAGCTAATACAAATGATATCCAAGCTTTCTTAGGATTTTTTTGGTTTTGTGTTATGTAAAGTTGTAAGTTTGAATGGGTAGGCTTAGCCTTGTATTTATAGTTTTGGTTTGGAAGAGTTTGGAATTTGGGTACATCTAGGACTACAAGTTAAAAAACACTTTTAGATTAGATTATGATAAACATGCTTTAGGCTTAGTTAAGCTTGGTTTAGGCTAGTTAAACTTGATTAGCAAGTGATTAGAGACTCATTAAGAGTTTGGAGGGGTCTGGATAACCATTTGTGACTGATAGATAGCCTAGGAAGCTTGCAGAAGTGGTTCAGAGAGAACTAGGGAGATTCTGAATGGTCAAAGGAGGAATGTTTAGCTAATAAGAGAGATATTAGCCCAATTAGATTATTATAGGAGGAATACGACCAATAAGGTGTCATAAATGGGTATCTAAGAATGGAGAAAAGAATAGGGAATTAACAAAGTGTCGTTAATTGAATGGATTGGATGAAATGCTAAGTGTAAGCATATTTTAGGTGTCTACATTTGCCCCTCTTTGGGGTGGCATAAATAACGTCACTTCAAAGAAAGTAGACAAGCATAAACAAGTAGAAATTTGAAAGGGTAGAAGAAAAATGATTAGAATGAAGGATGCCCCCGATTGTCAATGGGGTGATGGAAGAACTCAATCGACGATCGAAAAGATGATAGAAAGAGAAAAAAGAAAGAATAGTGTGAAGAAGAAGAAAGGGGATATAGAAGAAAAGGAGTATGAGGAAGGGGGAATGAGCTAACATCCATCCATTTCCTTTTAAACAACTTTATTTTTCATCATATTACTAGTGATCTTCATCATCTGGTCCTTATTAAAAAGAATGAAAAAAAGTGTAATATGACATGAAAAGCCATATATGAACAAATGTCCATTGCTGAAAACACCAACTCCATGCAACATACAAAATTCAATGCAATATGAGAAATTAAAAGATTCCTAACTCCATGCAACATACACAATGCAATGCAATACAAGAAAGTAAACAAGCTAACCTAACAGAGAAACATAATGCAATGTTTTTGTTATCGAGCTTCAGTTCCAACCTATTCAAATTAATGACAAGGGTTAATGATGGTGCCCTAAGAAAGGATACATGCAAGGGAATAATGGAGGACACTTGGGTCCATTGATAAAGCAATGTGCACTAAGAAATAGTATCGGAAACTCATTGTGCCCCAGTACGAGATGAAGTAAGCATCCTAGATTTGGTTGATGGAGGTATATCAAGATGATCCGCGAGTCGCACACATGAACAGGTGAGAACCAAAGAGAGATGTTTTATAGGATGATTTATATTTTTTTATGTTTCTTTAAACATATTTGAATGTTTTTTTGATTTTGAAAGTTTTCTAAACTATATACGGAAGATGAGGAAGCGTGGATGCCCCAACGATAGATGGTATGTGTACAAGGGAAGAATGTCACGTGCATGCACAAGAAAGGTGAAGATGCAAAAATTCCCCAGTAGTAGGTGGGATTATTCAAAGGAAAAATCTTCACATGTAGAAGTGGGACCCAAGGCCATTATGGATAGGTTCAATGTGATGATGAAGTAAACTAATGAAGTGTTGGGAAGAAGCGAGGATGCCCCAGCGTAATTTGGCCTAAAAGAACATGATAGAAAGGAAGTGAAGATTTTTTTTTGTGAAAGGTGATAAAGGTGTCTAAAAACACAAAAAGGCAATACCATACACATGGATGTTCTGAATGAAGTAGAAGAACAATGAATGTTATGAATGTAGCTTAGAAGCCTCGTGATGAAAAAGTGATTAGCCAAAGGCACAAATCATGAGACAAGATAAGGACTAAAGAAAGAGTCTAAAAAGGTCCAAAAAAAGACACTTGGTAACATATTAAACCTATTCACTCATAGGATCTAGTGTGTGGAAGTGGAAATTAATTTCCTCTTAAGGGAAGATTTATTAGAAAACAAGTGAAGACACCTTAGCCAATGTGTAGGAATGATTTATTTTGATAGGTGATAGGTTATTTGAGGGTGGAAGGAGAGTCATACATTGCTCCATTGCCACGCCTGGCATTCCATAGCCCGATAGAGATGCATTTGATTCTAATCGCAACATTGTTCTTCTACCATTCAGCGTATATAGCCCTGATAGAGATTATTGGAAATAACCCAAGAGAGTAATATATCAATTTAATTTTGATTTATAGCTTTTAGCTTTTGATTGATTGATTTTGATTCTTTTGCTTTCTGAAAACTTATTTCAGATCTCTTTTTTGACAAGGGGTTAAGAACCACTAATGGCTTGATGAGAGGATGTGGAAGTGATTGTGATGATGAAATTGACTAGTGTCAACAAATATGTCCAAAAGTTCTTCGCAATAAGTTTATTAGATGTTGAATGTGATAGGATCTCTAAGAGGTTAGTCATTATTTAATTTACCAAGGTGATGAAAGACCAAGATCAAATAGATACCATAGAGATAAATGTCACAAAATGCATGTGAAAAGGCTAACCACAATATCACCGAAGGGATGAAAATGGTAGGAAGACTTACAGAAGAATAGCAAGGAAGGGAAGAAAGAAACATCCATGTGTATGCAATACCTGATTGCAATGTTTGATCTTTGTACCTTTGATTTTGATATGTTTTCTCATGTTTTTGTATTTTTGCATTGTTTTTTATTTTTTAGATTTTTTATAGTTTTAGGAGGTTAGGACTAACAAAGTCACTCTACATGGTAAGATCCAACAACAATGTCGTGACTTCCTTGATAAGGGATACTAGGCGTGTTTGTTTATCAAGCGTAATATTTTCTCCAATCTCGATGATCGTAGTGAGATCGTACTCAACAAATGACTGTGATTTATCTTAAAACATGGATTTCATATGTGGGAGATTGAATTCACCATCTAGAGGTTTATACACTTTAAGCCATACTTGATGGTTGCATTGGTGTGCATTCTTGAATCGTGTTTGATTTTTAACCTTAAGATCATTGGAAGTGTTGGTAACTTCATATATCTTAAGATTTTTGACATGAGCTTGATTAAAAATTGTTTGGGTTTCTTATAAGTTAACGCGTGACTTGTCTAATCCCGAAGGAGAAGAAAGCAAATGTGGGCGTTTATAATTGATGTGAGAAATGAAAGCGGGCTTACCACAACCATTGATAGAAGAAATATGTGATGGATGAAAAGGATACAATCCAAGAATTGAAGATGGGCTACCTGAGGTGAGCCACTATAAAAGATGATGAAGGGCTGTTATAATATGGCCCTAAGATGGAATAAATTGGGATACAAGGAAATGGCCCAGGAATAAAATATGATGGGATACCCTAAGGTTTCCCATAGATAGAAGAGAATGATGAAGGGCTGCTTTGGATGCGGCCCAAGAATAGAAGGTAATGGGATACCGTGAGGTGACACCACAAGTAGAAATGGAGGGCTACTAAGGGTGGCTACAAGATAGAAGAAGATGATGGGCTACTCAATGGTGACCCAAGGTGATATTTTGATTGAGGAATGATGATAGATAATGAATGATTTGGTAATGAGAAGATAGGCCATGGATAAATGTTAGACCCCGACATCTCACCATGCTCAAAAGAAGGTGAAGATGGAATGCCATAAGAAGAGTCAAGTTCCATGACCTTAGGCTCCTCATCTATATTATGACATAAGGGATAAACTTATTTTCCCCAATATGCCACCAAGAAGCTTCTATATTATGACTATAGGGAACTTAATAAAGCCACCAAGAAAGACTACTTTCCCCTATCTTTTATTGATCAAGTTCTAGACAATCGTAGGTAAGAAATATTTTTCCTTCTTGGATGGGTTTAGTGGGTATAACCAAATAAGTATTGCACCTGTTGACCAAGATAAAACCACCTTCACTTGCCCTTGGGGTACATTTTCATATCGAGTTCTTACCATTTGGGCTTTGTAATGCACCTACTACTTTTTAGAGAGTAGTCTTGGCCATTTTTGACAGATCTCACAAATGACTGTGTTGAAGTTTACATGGATGACTTCACTATCCATGGATCCACTTTTGATGAATCTCTGAATAACCTTGAAAAATTATTAAGTAGATGTGAGTAGCACCAACTTTCCCTGAGTCATGAAAAATTTTGATTACAATTGATCGTTTGTCTTAGGCCATCATGTTTCTTAAAGGAATAAAGGTGTTCATCTCAAATACCTACACCAACAAATCAGACTAACATCAAGAGTTTCCTTGGACATGCAGGGTATTATAGGTGATTCATCAAATACTTTAGTAAAATTGTTACACCTATGTTTTCTTTTAAACAAAATATTGTGTTTTTGAATGGTCCCCTCAGTGTCAGCGGCATTCGATATTATCAAGGAGAAGCTAACCACCACTCCAGTCTTGAGAGGACCCAATTGGGGGCAACCTTTCCATATTCACATTGATGCCTCTAATACAACCATGGGAGCTGTTCTTGGATAGAAAGATGAAGAAGATCAGATGTATGCCATTTACTTTATCAGCAAGAATCTGACCCCTATAGAGAGAAACTACACCACTACGAAAAGGAATTTTTAGTTGTTGTTTACTCCCTGAATAAATTCAGACATTACATTACTGGGTACAAAATCTTTGTTTATACTGACCACTCGGCCATAAGATATTTGATGAATAAACCAGTAGTCGAAGGTTGGATTATTAGATGGTTACTCTTGTTACAGAGAATTCAATCTGACCATTATTGATAAGCTAGGAAATCTAATGTTGTTGCTGATTTTATTTCAAGATTGAATGTTTTAGGTGATGAAGAAGCAGTCCAAGATCATTTTCTAGATGAACATTTGTTTTTGTATCAACTCAACCTCCATGGTTTTCCAATCTTGCAAATTATTTGACTACAAGGGAAGTTTCTGCCTATTTTACTCATAAAGAGAGATGAAGATTAGTCAAAAATAGTGCAACATATAAGTGGTGTAATGGAATTTTATTCAAATGTTGTCCTGATATGGTTCTTCGCATGTGTGTTTGAGAAGATGAAGTATACGACATACTGTGAGATTGTCATGATGAACATGGAGGAGGACATTACTCAGTGAAGAGGAAAATTCACAAGGTCCTTGGAGCTAGGTACTATTGGCCTTCCCTCCACAAGTCTGTAAAGAAGTATGTGTGGTAGTGTGATGCATGTCAAAGAATGGGGAAGCCATTAAAATGCTTATCAATCCTCAGTTGGTCTTAGGACCATTTGAGAAATGGGGAATTGATTTCGTTGGACCTTTTGATCCCCATCTTTTTGGGAAAGCATACATGTTGATGTACTGCACCGACTAAATCATCACCATACCATCCCCAATCCAATGGGCAAGTGGAGGTGACAAACCGAGAACTTGAGAACATTTTGATGAAAGTGGTCAACTCAGACAGGAAAAACTAGGTACCAAAACTCCCTGAGGCAGTTTGGGCCTATAACACAACCTGGAAAACCACTACTAGTTTTTCCCCTTATGATTTGGTATATGGAAATAAGCCATTGTTACCTGTAGAGTTTGAGTTACACATGAGAACAACACTAGAAATTGGCATCAATTTAGATGAAGCACAATGAGAACGAGTGATGCAAATTGAACAAATTGGATGAAATGAGGATGGAAGCACAACAACAAATGAAAATTCTCCAACATCAGAGGAAGACATGGCATGATGCTCATATCAAATACAAGAATTTTAACGGGAGAATGGGTCTTACTCTTTGATTCCAAATATCAACAATTTAAAGGTAAGCTATAGACACGCTGGTTGGGACCATATCAGATCGACAAAGTGTTTGATAATGGCTCTGTGAGACTATTACCAATCATGGTGACAGAAGGACTCTTCTTGTGAATGGACACAGACTCAGGATGTATCAGTGTCCTCTGGACAAGGAAACCTTCACCAACAACATCATGTTGAGTGAGGAAATGGATGCAGAGGAGGCACTTAACCCCACCTGTCAGGAGTAATTGTTGTTTTTCAATTTAAATAAAGGAGGATGATCATGACTTTGATCTTATTCCCTTAGTTAGTTATCTTGTTTTCAATAAAAGTATAAATATTCATTGTTTAAAAGGCCACTAATCACATTTTATCTCAGACTGCAGACGTGGAAATCTACGGATATCGGAAGTTGAACTGGCACGGTAAGTGCATTCTAATTCACTATGGATATTTCCTTATGAAGCAATTCCCCATTGCATGTACTTATCATAATTACATCCCTACACAATGTTCGATGCATTTATTAGAAATATCATTCCAAATATTATGACACGAAGTGGGGTATAATAAGTCTTAATTATGGAGGGTATCACTGGTATCGGGATTCTAAGAAAAGGACACACTAGCTTTCTAGGAGGGACAGTGTCAATACCATTTTAAATGATGGGATATGTGTGGTACCACATAATAAACCTTCCCACGCATGCCCGGTCCTGTCAAATTTTCATGCCACCAAATTTGCGCGACTTCAGGAAATTTGAGGATTTAGGTGCATTTCAAATTGATCCTTACTAACCACTTCCTGTCATTTCTTGGTGAATTTGAACACACCATTATCACTTCCATTACATTGTGGGTTCAAGCACGCCCTTGTTCTTTTTTCTCTACTATTTGGATTCACCTTCACCATGGGACAAAAGAAAAATTCAGAGCCATAGATTCTCCAGACCCATTACTCAAGAATGTCATGATTTCGCAAGTATTTTATGATTCTGGTTGGCTTGAATTCATACGGAAATTCAAAGGTTTTGATGAAAGTGTAGTGGATGAATTCTGGTAAATTTTGAAGCTACTTGCTCACGCATTGGAGGAAAGAGAGTGGAATTCTCGGCCAAAGGTTTTGATGTTGATTCTGCTCCTATTTGAGAAGAGAAGGATGAGGCAGAAACCTTGGATGTCCCTGCTAACAAATCGTTAGATGTTATATTCACTACAACTATCCCTACCCCACGAGCTCGAATATGCCCACATCTTCATATATCAACTCAATAGCTCCAAAAATGTCTTTTATACCTGAAGCACATATTCCCGCTCTGGAATCAATTACAATGGAGATTGGTAGCCACGGGTTGTTGATGTACCATGAGGTTATTTGGAAGATATTGCATTCCTTAAAGAATAGTTGAAAGGTATGAAAGAAACAAATTTATCTTTGCAAACTAAATTTACCCAAATGAACAATAGAAAAGGTTAGAGAAATCACAACTTTACAAGTAGAAGTTAGCAGCCTAAAGTGACAAAGAGATATAGGTCTTATCATTTTGAATGATATCAATCAATTATCTCTTCAGAATTCATAATTAAAGAAAGAAAACAAAAAATTAAAGGGAGAGATAGAAATCAGCAAAAATGAAAAACAGAAATTGTAATCTCTTTTGGACTTTGTTTTTCCTTTAGCTTGTAAGCTCTTGTCTTTTTAGAAACCATCTTCGACCTACAACATGTTTGTTTAGGAACAATTTTACTCTTGGCAGTTATTGAGGTTGTGTTGTCAAGAGCCTTACGAAGCTCCTGATGGTAATACTTTTCTATCCATTTACAAAACCAGTACCTCGATATTCAGAAATCTGCTTTGAGTTCTACCTCCATAACATGTTAGTCCCTAATGTCCCTAACTTCTTCATTAACTTGTTTGTGGGGATTTTCAATTAAAATATTTTTAGTCCTTGCTTCAGAATCAGATTGTGTGGGGTGATCGATGGATATCTTCAATCAAACAGCTCACACGATAGGATTCTATATTCGGCCTACACATCACAATGATGTGGCTATGCAAAAGAACTTCATATCTCTTTACTACCAAGATGGTATTGGAGATAATACTTTGCAAATACTACTGAAATGTGTGGAGGACTTTGAAACTTATAGTCAACAACACTTTGGGGCAGCAAGGCAGGCCTGTGACAAGAGGTGGGACACCTTGAGTTTACCATTAAAGAGAAGAGAGGTTATTTCACCTCAAAATTTGAGTTGGAGTATCAGACGAGGAGATGCACTCATCACCATAATTCGTCAATTATCAGAAAAGAATGATAAATAATATAGTGATGAATGGGTGGGACTGTAGGTAAGGCCACCTCTTCTCCTTAGCCCAACTACAACTTGGCAAAATAATGTTGCCCAATCCAATGAGAGTTTCAGCTTGGGTCAAGTAATTTCAAATACTCATGGATGTAAAGGTACCAAGAAGCAATATGCTGACCAATTTGAAGAGTATGACATGGCCCAACAGCTTGGTCACAAGGTAGGGCATAGATGAGTTGCATTGGGACATGCAACAGGTAAAGTGCAGGGGAAATGATGAGTACATTATTTGGCTTATTTATATCATTCATATGATTGATAATTTGTCATTTAAACATGATTTTATAATGCATGGGGATGCTTTGTATAGGTATATCTTAGTGATTTTAATGCATTTTCCTTTCTTTTGCTCATGCAACCTGATTAACCATATAAATTCCTACTAATTTCCTTCATGAGAGAAATGTGGTGATGTGTGTAGGAAAATAATGAACGTTTATTGCCAATGCAATTAAGGAGCCCTCGAGTTTGGAGTTGGAGTTCAGAAGTGGGAGACTTTTTCCATCTATCGACCTATAAGTATGGGTCTTGTTTCTAGCAGTCCTATAGGAATTTATGAGTCTTAATCAATACTATTAGTGGAAGACATTAGTGCCGGTAATTTTGGTGTATTCTATAACCACCTGTGTCTATATAAAGACACCTCCTTGAAGAACAATGATCTACGATATATAATCTTGTATGCATTTAGTACTTTTCCTTTCCACACTAAATATGTCATGGAACTTATTTGAATTAATATAAGGAGATATCATTTTGAGAATCTTGAGCTGTTAATATTTCCTTTGTCCCAAGGAAGAGCAAGGGCCCACTCAACCAAGGAGATAGGAGGTTGTTTACATTTACATACGCATATGGTTTTTTGATAAGTCATAATCACTTAATTCCTTTACTGTAATTTCTATTTCAGTGTGTTTCATGTAATTTCTATTCAAGTGTGTTTATTTTCCTTATTGAAATTTCCATTCAGAATGTGTGTTTCCTCTTATGCAAATTCTAGTTAGTGTGTGTTTTTACTTTTACTACAAGTTTTAATTATGAGTGTGCAATTTCAATTCTGTTCTTTCAATTTTGTGTGCGCATTTCCATTTGAGTTAGAAGTATAACTTTCAGAATTCATTTTATCACAGTAACTTAATTCCATAGATTTACATTGAGTTTCCATAGATTAGTAGAAAATTTAGAAAGATCTAATAGAAACCCCCAATAAAAGACCCAATAGTATAACTAGCTACATAGGGCTCCATTGCATACACCTAGGACACAACCACTGGTTTGATAATGACACTAGTAGATTAATCTATTAGTTAAATGATTGGAAGAATACAACAACCCATCATTATTTTTTTACATGATGCTTCTTTGGCAGGATTAGGAGCTTTTTAATGTAGGAGTGCCTTGTAGTCACCTTTGAGTCTCACAAACTCATGGATTATGAGCTCAACTATCTGACTCATGATCTTGAGCTTGCGGATGTTGTACATGCTTTGGTTTGGTGGATACATTTGATTTTAGGTAGGAGATTCATTCTTAGGACTTATCACTTGAGTCTTCATCACCTCTTCATGCAACCAAATCTCAATGCTCGTCAGCGGCGTTGGATGGAGTTTCTTTGTGAGTACGACATGGAGATAGATCATGTGAAGGGGAAGGAGAATGTGGTTGCTGATGCTATGAGTAGATGGAGACATTTTGTTATAGCTACTTCAGTGGGTACAAACTTGCGGAGCAATATTTTGTGACAACTTCCACATGACAGCTTCTACCTTATAGCTAGAGTAGAGATTGAGTCTCAGATACCCCTTGAGGGGAATTTTTATGGATTTTCATTAGATTCAAATGGACTTCTCAGACACAGAGGTTGGATCTATGTACCTAGGGATGGAGGTTTGAGACAAGATATCTTGGTAGAGGCTCATCATGCACCTTATTTAGCCCATCTAGGGGTGAAGAAGATGCACACCACCTTGAGGTAGTTGTACCATTGGAGAGGTATTCGGAGAGAGATGCTCGGTTTTATCACGTGGTTTAGAGTGTCAAGGGTGAAGGCCGAGCATCGCATCTATCGGCCTTCTCTACCCGCATGATATACCGGAGTGGAAATAATTTTCCAGGATGAATAATCACAAGGAACAATCATGCAAGTGTGAAACACAAAGCCAATCAATAAGGAAATACTCCCTATGCAAATGCATGTCTCAATGACAGTTTGACGCAAAGATGATCAACACAATGTTAATGCTTAAGTCAAGTTCAAAATGAACAAGGCATAAGTATTAACAAAGCGTAAGCGTGACTCCCAATCAAAGGATACCATGAAAGTTCAACAACCAACAAGGCCTAAATGTTAAAGGGTGAGGATTACAAATGTAAGCCATGTAACCACACCAATTGGACACATTAATCAAGATTCACTAAGAAGTAAGATATTAGTGTCAAAGTGGTATCAAAATGATGTAAACAAAGTAATCGATGCCTTTTAAGATTTGGAGCAATGTTTGAATTTAAATGAAGTCAAGGTATACCAAGGATGTGCTAAAATGTGCGCAACATAACGCCAAAATGTGGATACTTAGATCACGTTTACGAAAAACACAACATAAGTATCTTAATTATGTCGAGACAATGCGAAATAAGGTAACACTTCAAAGGGGATCAAATTATGAATCAATCCTAACTATGATGATGATCTTGAAATCAAGATCAAGTGGCCATCAAAGATATAAGGACGCATCCACACACTTTAGATGTTTAACAACTCAGCCGCAAACATGGATGAGCATAAACGGACAAAAAAATGGTGAACACTATCTATGAAAACACTCCCGAATGACGCTTTCTTTTACCCCAAATGGGAAAAAATAATGCAAAGGTATAGATCAAAAGATGGAAATAAACTAAGCGTTACTTGGGCAAAGTTTCACCTCGTCTGAAGGTGAGAAAGAAACCAAGATAAGTAACACGTTGTAAACTCTGTGATGAGTGGCACTTAGATCTAACTTAAATGGATTCGTTACCGTGTTCAAAAACAAGGTTTTGAATCCAAACAAGTTATCACTTCATGATGGCTAAGACATGATAATGGACTAGAAAAGTAGGCTCCTTGACGGAATGGCTTCCCTAATAAGATCTCTCAACTAGGTGTCACAAGTTATCTAGGAGCGAGCTTGATTTACCCAAAGAGTCACACTAACTAATTTGGGAGTATCTCGGCTTTACTTTACCCCCTTCTGATACAATGAGAAACTAGTGCGTTTAGTTATACCATCATTGGGGTCATGATACGAGACAACTTTGACTCTAACTTGTAGTGTAAATCTAGTCAAGTGGGTAAGTGGAGCGCTTCTTGTTTCATCCACGAGGTTACTCAGTGGTGGATTACTTTAGGGTTCTGGAACCACCCCCATTTTGTAGCTTAAGGTGTTATGCCAAAGGGGTTATGTTCCAATTGAGCAGATAGGGACGTACCCTTTTAAAACCTGCAATACAGTGTGAAGTGAAGTGGTGTGTTTTTATCTTGCTTAGCTTAATGTGGTTTTAAGTAGCACACTTTGTTTGGAAACCTATATGAAAACACGTATTAGAAGGTTTCATTTTGTCTTGACTCCTTTCTTTGACAAGCGTTAGGTCATACACACAAAGAGTTAGTATTTTTCCACAACCCATCATGATATCAAAAGATAGTTTGTGTGTTGCTTTTGATTCCTAAGATCACCAAAAGGCATGAAGGAAGAGCATACACAACGCGAAAACTCCAATAAAATAAGTTTTATGGAAAAATACTTGTAAGTGTGCCTTGCAAAAGATAGAGTTCATTTTTAACCAACTTTGAAAGGTTAACCCAATTAGGAAACGTAAAATAAGTGTGTTTGAAAGTGGAAAAGGGTTTCCTAGAAGTGTTTTTGATCCCCAAGATCACCTAGAAGGTGCGAGGAGAGAGCATACACACTTCACAAAATCCCTTTCTAACTAAAAAAGAGAAACACTTAGACTACGTTAGTTAAATAACCCAAAAGAAGCCTGTAATCACCTATTAGAAAATGAATAGTTATATAATAATGTAAACCATAAATTTTCTGTAAGGAAAAATCCTAATTTTATGTTTCCATTGTGTAGTTCACTTCAATACCTTTCCAACACAACAAAAATGAGTCGTTTCGAGTTCGAGAGAAAAATTTATGGCCTTCGAAAGATTGGTAGTGAACACAATTCAATGCATATGCACCCGGTGATGACATGTACACGTGTGTTTCAACGGATACACACCCGGTTTGATGGATACGCACCCAAAGTGTAAAAAAATAATACTGATGATGGATACACGCCATAATGACGGATATGTGCATGTTTTGAACAAATACATGTGCATGCAGGTGTTTTTGCACCAAAAAGATGTGTACATGCCTGTTTCAATGGATATGCCCCCAAAATGACACCTATGCGTGTGAACAGGTGTTTTTACACACGTAAAAACATGTGTGTGCACTGCTTTGATGGATATGTACTTGTTTTGATGGAAACACGCTTGTTCCAGGATATGTACATGCACACCTGTAAAACCAAAAAAATCACAAAATGAAAATTTTTGACAAGAAAACAAGTTAATTTTTAGTCAAGGAAACCTATTTCCAGCCTAGACCCACAAAATATGCATAAACAAGGATGATTTAGCCCACTTAAAAAATGAAATCAAGTAAATAACAAGTTGTTTCTCCTAGAAAGCATGAAAGGGGTTAGAAACTGAAAATAAATAGCTTGAAAGAGACTCCATTAATGGAGGATGGACTTCATGTCCCACTGGGCATGCCAAATGTATGCAATGGAAAGTTACAAAGCTATGGAATGAGGCTAAAGAACCTCAAATCTTAACTAACTCAACTATGCACCATGAGATAAGAGCTAAACAAGAGTTAATCCTATACATGCATCATAACTTTGACAAAAACATCAAAACCTAGCATATATACTACTCTCTACTCTTTTGAAAGCTATAAAACATTGAACCTATGAAGATCCTAGCAATCAAATGTGATGTTTGATATGAAACTCAAGCTTTCAAGAATGGAGTCTCACCATTAATGGCTTCAAGGCCAATGGTTCTCTCCATATTACTCAAAACTTGGTTTAAGGATGCAAATGGAGGTGTTAGCTCAACAATGGAGGAATGGAAGCTTTAGATCAAATGTCTAATTAGCTTAAAGATAATACAAATGAGATCCAAGATTTCTTAGGCTTGTTTTGGTTTTGTGTTATGTAAAGTTGTAAGTTTGAATGGGTAGGCTTAGCCTTGTATTTATAGTTTTTGGTTTGGAAGAGTTTGGAATTTGGGTACATGTGGGAATAAAGCTCAAAAAGCACTTTTAGATTAGATTAGGATAAACATGCTTTAGGCTTAGTTAAGCTTGGTTTAGGCTAGTTAACTAGGGTTTAGGCTAGTTAAAGTTGATTAGTAACTGATTAGAGACTCATTAAGAGTTTTGAGGGGTCTAGATAACCATTTGTGGTGATAGATAGCTTAGAAAGCTTGCGAAGTGGTTCAAAGAGAACTAAGGAGATTCTTGAATGGTTAAAAGGAGGAATGTTTAGCTAATAAGAGAGATATTATCCCAATAAGATGATTATAGGAGGAATACGACTAAGAAGGTGTCGTAAATGGGTTTCTAAGAATGGAGCAAAGAATAGGGAATTAAAAAGTGTCATTAATTGACTGGATTGGATGAAATGCTAAGTGTAAGCACATTTTAGGTGTCTACAGAGATGATAAATCAGAGGTATATTCACAATCAACATCATTAAGTCATCATAAATAATTTCTTTACCTTTCATTTTTCTTATATACCTCTCATGCCTCTTGAATGCTTCTTGTTTGCTTGTCATTTCACCTTCACTATCATGCTTGCTTGAGCTTTCTTCAACCTTATTCCATAGGCTTATTTGTACCATTATCATATTCTCATGTCCATCACTATCATTTGCATCTTCTTGAGGTGTATTTCCATCATTTCTTACATTTTTAGCTACCCAAACTTGAGTTTTCACCTTAGAATTTGGTTTCTTAAGCCATTTAGGAACTATGTAGCCATGATCATAAGCCAATTTTATGAGTTTTGCCTCATTCACCCCCTTCATAACCTATGCATCTGCATTTGACTTCTTAGAAGCATTAGAAATATCATATTTAGAAGCTAAATTCATCTTGAAAACCTCTTATTTATATATTTGTTATATGTATGATAAGAATCAAAGTTTTTCTTTACCTTATCATCTTTATACTACATGTTCATACCTATTGTCAAGACTTCTTCGACTAAGGACTCTTCCTTTTGATACAATTTCTCTATTTCATCTCCCAGTGCATCATAGAATTCAAGTCCATCTTATATACCTTCATTTTCTAGTTGCATGACTCTATTTTCCTCTTCTTTGGATGCTCCCAAGTGCATTTCTTCTTCTTGAGATATTACAATCTCTCTCATGTATTCCTCATCTTTCCTCATAGATGCTTTATTTGAATCACTTTTTTCTGATTTCAAGGTCATATCATTGATCTTATTTAGGCCATATCTTACACATGTATGTACAAACTGAAATAAAGAGTTAGAAATCAAAACAATATACCAAAATATCTTCATGAGTTCCTCCATCATGGACACTCTCTTCTTCTTCATGATTTCTTTTTCAAGTGCCTCTTTAGACACTTATTCCTTCATGTTCTCTATAATGATAACTCTCTTCTCTTCACAAGGTAACTCATTCTTCATTCTTTTATGAGTACCTTTCTTCTTTTCTCTCTCGAAATAATCAGCTCTTGCCTCTTCTTCTCCATCAGTAGCTCAATTGGCCACTTCACCCTCTTTTTCATCCTCCATCCAAATTCTTAGATTTCATCTTGTATCATGGTCTCTACCATGTACTCTAACTCCTCAATCTTCTCTCTTATCTCATCTATCTCTTCATCTGAGATTAGATATCTTCTTCTCCTGAGGCATCCCCTTCTTCTCAGCCCTTCACTCTTCTCAATTTCTCCATTTCACTAGATCTTCACCCAAGTATTTTTCACCTTGTTCTATGGATCCTCTTAGTCTTCACCTAGGTCTATCTCTCCTAGTCTTTTGGTCTATTCATTTTTTCTTGAGCTTAGCCTGCTCTTGGGATTCTTCTTCTTACCATAGTATCCTTCTTTTAGCCACTCTAGGCCTTGATTGCTTCTAGTGTATTCTCCTTAATCACCTATGATTTGTACTGTGTGCACCATTTAAAATTTCATCATTAGTAACAAATATGAATTCAAAAACCCTTCTCAGCCCCTTCTCTAATACCAAAAATGGTGTCATTCTTAGCTCAACAACTCTTCTTCATGCTTTATGGTTTCACACTAAAGCCCACGGTCCTACTTATATGTAGTCTTGATCCTAATGAAAAGATCATATTCAAAACCTTATCCTTTTATGAATTCAAGCTTGAAGGAAGTTTAAGAAATTATTTGGACTATTTTGTAACTAATCCATGTGCCCTACCTACGTCATCATTCAAGATAAAATCACACTAGTAGATTTAGGTCCACAATACCATATTTTAGGAGTTTTAACATTTGTATAACAATATGGTACAATATAGCTTGTATGAAATTATAACCTCCCATTAGAGAATAGGTTCTTTAAACAACACCCCCACATTTGACTTAATAGGCCAATCCATGTAATTTCTCATCTAGTATTCAAGGATAGGTGTCTCTCTTCATTATTCACAATCCTATGGTATGATACAATTCTATTAGAACCATAACTTGACAATATAGACTCATGTATCTATGTTCTTAGTAATTCCCTATTTGATTATGATAATTGATATCACTTTCATGAGTTTGAGAACTATTTCTTTTACCTTCCTCTTCAAGAATATGTGGTCCATGCATTGATGAGGACCATTATTTATGTCCACCTTGTCCTAAGATTCCTATAGATCTGTCCTCGGCATTTGATCATCTAAACAAGACATAATTTCACATTTATATTCCATCCTTCACATTATACAAGAACGTGTATAGATCATTTTCCTTAAGACTATAGCATAGTAGCTTGCTCCCTTGAATTTTGTCCTATATTGGATATATGCACTCGAGACTTGGAATAGGGAAGTGTTGGGTAAGTGCAGGCAAGTTTGGGACCAAAACATGGACATCAAATCCTAAATTTTATATCCAAAATATAAAAACATCAAATTTTCTCTTCCGCGGACTTGAACCGTGCCGAAAAATCAAAAACATGTCACAAAAATGGTACCATCATGTAGTGGAGATTGTTAGCTTTGTAGAAATATTGATTTTAAAGTGAATAGAATATGATAAATATCATTTTATAATTTTTTACTAATAGTAGGTCTTTAAGACACTTTTTCCCATGAATGTTCATAATGTAATGAAACCTATACCATCCCAACCATGGAAAAATTCTATACACGTTCCAAAAAAATTATTTTATTTCTATATTTTTATGAAGTTATGGTGGGAAAATAAAAGTGCTCCATTTTCTTTATGTTTTCATACCACTTTCACGGAAAAAATCATTAAAAAAATATTTCTCAAAAAATACAAAATAAAATCTATCCCAAGATAGACAACGACATCTAACTTTTCACTAAAGGAAAAAAAATATATATCAATTTTTGGTCATCCAAATCATGAGAAAATAGACTACAATCTTATAGGCTTTTTCAAAAAAATACCAAGTCATTGAATTTTGAGTGTTTAATATAGCTAAACTTGTTTGTTTTTAAAAAAATAGTAGTTTAGAAACTAGATTCTGGATGCTACGATTCATATTTCTATAAGTTTTTCTAATTTTGAGTGCATGCATTGCTAATAATCCCTACAAGTTGAGATTTCGTTGTTATTTGCAATATGACATCCACTTATGACCCCTTTTTGGCCCCCCAACTTGTTGCACTTACCATGTTATAGTTTTTTATACTTGTAGGTGATGGATTTATCATAATCGACACTAAGAGAACCATCCTCTTTATATCTCTTCATGATCCTTGTTCCAGGATTCTACTTGTCTAATAAGCTTGTAGATTCAATTTTGGTTCTTGATCTTTCACTTGGACTATGACAATGGGATTTGAACATCTAGCACAAGGACCTCATATTTTACCCTAGAGTATGTAATAAATTACATCTATGACTTCTTTTGATAGGTATTTGGACAAAACGTAGTATGACATTCCATGGAGATCTAGACTGAAATGGTTGATGGAATTCATTCCAAAAAAATGTTTCTAACCATGAAAAACCTCATAAGCACATTGAATATCCTTTAAATCATTTTCCTAATCAATTACAACTCTTAGGGCATTTGAATTACCTCAAATTTGCATTAATTACCACTTGTTATGTTCATTGTCCTTTTCCCGTAATCCTTTAAAAAATTATTAGCAAGAACTCCTTCCACACATGTCAGTTTGACATGAGACTTTTCACACCTCTTCTTCAAAATGGGGCAAACATTTCCTCAAATTTTTAGAAAATTCCATCGGTTAAAACAAAAGTTTTCGATTGCCCTAGTTTTAGGATGAGAGTACAAAATTGCTTATAAAACAATCAAAACATAAATTAAAGAGCCTAAATAAATATCATTCTATTTGTAATCAAATTATCATTTTTTTAGGGTAGAATTCAGGGATTTTAGTGAGGTTTAGGTATATGGAGGGTTTCAAGTCCAATGCCCTATCAAACCCCTTATACATAGTCCTATAAAATATGGTATTTCATGAAACAAATATCATTTCCATTTATAAAACTCCCATATCTTAATTCTATCAAAAATACACATAATGAAGTAGATTTAAAGATATATGAGGGCTCAAGGAATTCAAGATCAGTTTCATTCATCTCTAAAACCTATCATAGACATTATTCTCATACAATTCTTGCATCTCCACTAAAAATATCAACTATTTCATACCGATTATTCACTACTCTATCTCTCTTGATGATAATTCGACCTTATCCTAACTAAATTGGTCTTAACATATTTTTGTGTATCTTATCTTAGTCTAACTACAAAATTGGTGAGATTTCTCAACTTATCATGAATAATACAAGGAGCTAATTTTCTAACTATGACCTTTGACAAATTCATGGTTGATCTACACAATATCCTAGCAATTCTACCTCTCCTCCTATGTATCTTGTTAGGTTGTGGGGCCTATGTTTTCATGTGAGAAAGTGTTGAATATTGTACACTAAGAGTACTTGTACACTTTCCACAGGTTGTCTTATCGGGGTTCGGGGGTCGGGCCGGGCCCCAAGCAGGGTTCGGGGTGGTTGCCCCGGTTCAGGCAGGCACGGCCCAGAAAAACATTTTGGCCTTAAAACATGCCCAATATACTGGGAAACGTGCTTTTCTCATATGGGTGGGATTTTTTACCCATAGTTTTATGGGACGGTTTTGGCCCATGGTTTTGATACCCACGGTTTTGTAAAATCTGCTTGCTTGAGTTGTCTATTTATGTGGTTTTATGCATATGGTAGTGTTAATGTAACATTGCAAACGTGTTTTGAATTTGAGTGTGAATTTGTAGAGTTTGTTGAGCATAGCTCCAAACATATCTATGTATTGTATTGAGAGAGTGATGGCTTGTAATAAAATCGAGCAAGTGATTCTTGGTGGACGTAGCCCAAATTGGGTGAACCACGTTAAATATTATCTCTTTGTGTTTTGTTATTTTATTCTGCACTTTTATTTGAAATCTATAATATTTTTTGCATATTATTTTCTCTTGTTGTGATTCTCGTGAGGGATTATTCCACATATTTTATCCCTTATTTCCTAACATATCTTTTTTATATAAGACAAATCATACTTACCTAAGACAACTAATATTAACCTTTTACTCTTACACAAGATTTCTTACATCACAATTTCACTGCTTCAAACTTGAAAATTTTGAGGGAAACTATGAAATTCCTAATACATGCTTAGGATGCCTTGAGAAGGCTTCTTGTAACATTTTCAAACTCTTCAAACATCATGGAGATGTTCTGCATCATCAACTAATGAATCTCCGTAAATATCAAATCATCAATATATAAGCAAACTATCAAGGTCTCACCTTGATCATTCATTTTTATGTAAAGGGTCAGTTCACTATTGTATTTGTTAAATCCATTATTCAAGAGATATGATTCAATGCAAGTGTACCAAGCTCTTTGAATTTTCTTGAGACCATACAAATATTTCTTTAATTTGTAAACTTTATGTTCATGACCCATAATCTAATAATCTTGTAGTTGTTGCATATATAATTCTTCCTCCAATATCCCA
Organism: Taxus wallichiana var. yunnanensis; assembly: GCA_018340775.1. Classification (NCBI taxonomy): domain Eukaryota; kingdom Viridiplantae; phylum Streptophyta; class Pinopsida; order Cupressales; family Taxaceae; genus Taxus; species Taxus wallichiana. The sequence continues at coordinate 131,295,452 of CM031238.1, read as the reverse complement.
TTAACAAATGTTGATCGACATCCATTTAGTAAACCTTTCATTTATATTGATTTGTTATTACTAACACATATCTCATTGTATCCATTCTAACTACTAGAGTAAATTCCTCATTATATTGATCTTAGGCTATTGTAAAATACCCTTTGTAACTAACCTTACTTTATTCTTCAAAATATTTCCATCAACATTAAACTTTTTCTTATAGACCCATTATACACCAATTGCATCTTTTCCTTTTGGAAGATTCACTCATTTCCAATTGTGATTTTTCTCTATTATTGCAATTTCATCATCCTTAGTTTTTTCAAATTCTCATTCTCAATTGCGTCTTTAAAGCAAATAGGATCTGCAACATAAAATAATGCAAAATATGAAATCAAATTATTATGATGAATACCTTGAGTTATCTCAAATATTTACCTCAAGCTCAATATCTTCTTTAGAGTCTCTTCTGATCTTAATCTATCACTATAGTGATATCTAGGTGTATTTGGTGAATTTTTTTCATGTGAAACATAAATATTTGATGGAGTATCCTAGATCAATGTTGGTTCTCATAGAACAATATTTCTATATGGATTTGTTCCACAATATATTGTAGATCGTGCTCGAGAGTCATATTAATGTGATTTTATCAATTCAAAAGGAAGTTGGTAGTGCGGATTTGATCTATTAATTCAAACAATACACTTAACATGATCCAAACCAACTTGGTGGCTCGGATATGCCTCATATCAAATCATGTACCTACATTTAATCTTCACCCTAAATCATTCTTATTCCCATCGAGTTGAAAACCCTTCATGGCGTAATTATGAACCCCTCCTCCCACCAAGGGTTAAATTTAAAGCCCATTTCAACATTTTTTTGGTTTTTAATAGTAAAATACAGCCAAATTATTTTAAATCTAGTATAAAAGGATGGGCGGATTTTGTGAAAACCGCATATTGTGTAACACCCACATTTTACACACACAAAAACAACACTAAAAATACCGGAATAATTTTTTTTTACTTACATTATAGTACACATGACACTACAAGAGATCACTTAGGACTACGCACAACACATGATATGTTTACACAACATTAACCCACATAGATAACGTGAAAACATGTGATGCACTTCAAGGCCACTTTTTTTTGACAAGGCACAACATAACGATTCAACTACAATATACACTTACAGATAGGGTCTTCCCACGGCATGATCTTTTAGGATTACACATTTATTACAATTATGTTTCAATCTTTAACTTAAGTTCTAGAAAGGCTCATAATATGTGAATCATACATTCCTTTTCCTCTTGCTATATTTCCTCTATACTTGTTTAACATTTAACTTATGGTGTATCTCGTTGAATAAGGATCATCTACATTATTTCAATTACTTTTTTAATTCGTTCATTCTTTAATAGGATATTTATTTGCACACAAGACTACTTACCTACACATAAGGCCACTAGATGATATCACTAAGATTTACTCCTAATGGCATGCATCTTGATCTTATATCATACCTTCATTACGCAACAGAACAAGTGTGAGTCCAAAGGAGGAAAGGTTCACATCTTTTCTCAAGGATTTAGGGTCAAGTTTCTTTCATTCATTTACAAATTGGTAATTGATTTAGTACACAATAAGTATTATATACAAAGTAGGTTCTTTATTCACAACAAGAGCAATTAATCACACTACAAAGAAAATCATGTTTTACTTTACCTAGTGGAGAACATCTCACGATTACCCTTCCCAAGTCCAAGCATCAATTATAATTTTTACTATAGTTATGCTCCAAAATTAGTTAAGGATTTGATGACTCTTAACATGGAAACATACTTCCTTTTTTTTTTAATTAGGTTTCTGAGTATCATTTTATGTCCAACCTAAGAGGGTTTTCCCTAATTAGGTTCATGTTATCCATATTTTGCCCCCAGGAAAAATATTGGATCAGCCACCCCTGCACAAAAATAATCAGAGAAAACACGTTTAAATCTTGAAAACTAGTTGTAGAGGGACTCTACAATGGAATGGCGGGGCCTGCAAAAGTTTAAACGACCCTGTGTGAGAAGAAAGAGAAGAAATGGCTCTATTGCATGAATATGTGTCTTAAGTCTATTTGACAGACTCGGGCAGGCTCTAAAATGAAAAAAGAAGGGTCGGGGAAGGAGTCCAAGCAGTGTCAGAAGAACCAGAAGCTCAAGGAGAGAAGCGGCGAAGATTCAAAGTTTTTCGGGGTCGAAACCATTCAGAAAAGAGTCCAAAATTGACTAAGTATGGAAGAGCCAGTGGAGAGAACCACATGTCCTAACGACGCTTCTCCAAAGATGAATCCATAAAGGGAGGCTCAAACAAGCGCCATATCTCCACATGTCCCAAGGAGAAACGGAGGTAGGGTCAAATGGTCAACAGAGTCAAAAGGCCGACAAGGCGGGTCTAAAAATTGGCTAAGTATAAAGTGCAAGCGGAGGTCGCCAAGTGTCAGCTTGGTGCATCTCCAAGAGTTAGCCCCAAATCGGGACTCAAATTTGCGCTTCACCATGTAGCCCCAGGCCCAAAAAGGGATAAAAGGGACCATTGAAAATTCCACAGACTAGTGAAGTCAACAAGTGTCAACTCGATGCTCCTCCAAAGGCAAATTTTGAATCGGGTTTTCAAGCAAGCACGATGTCACCACGTGTCTAGTCTCAAAAAGGGGCAAAGATGGTTGAATAGTTAATGCATAGGCATGTTGGTAGAGGCTACAAAGTGTCTAAATGGCACTGATTCAAGGATTGAATAGAGAAATGGTTTTTCAAATGAGTGCCAAACTACCGCGTGTCCCAATTCAAAGTGGGCCATCGGGAGGAAAGTTGGTTTTCCCCTTGTTATTCTAAAAGGGTAAAAGTTACAAAATGGCCTGCAGCTCCGCCCAAAGGAAAAATTCAACATTTGAGCCCGAGTCAAAGCCAAAGTGGGAGTTAGATGAAAAGGTGAAAATTTTCCTTTTGAAAAAAAGGCACAGAGGAAAAATTGAAGTGCACCTCCCTAGCCAACCAAAGGGTGCCACATATCCAGGTGGAGCTTTGGGGCCACGGGGTTTTTCTAAGTTTTGCATTTTTGTGGAAAAGGGGGAAAAGATGAATCACGGACCCACAAACCCAATTTTTTCCCCAATCTGGCTGCCACGTGCCCCATATTAAAAGGAGACCCATTTTTTCAAACTGGTTTTCCCACCCATTTGTACGGACTTGATACAAACTTCGAAGGGGCATATCTTTCGACTCAGGATCAAAATATTACAAATCTTACACCGTTGGAAGCTTCTCAATGTCCTCTATGCCATGGAAAGATAAAGAATCATTTTTGTAGGCCCTAGTAGGTAAAAATGAAGAAAATTCTTCCAAGCCATTAACGTAAAATCCAATCTCTTTAACTACCATATCTGATTCGATTTGATCCATTGGGGAACCAAGTGACATATTGTGGGCGGATTTACATAAGGCATTGATTTTTAGTGGTTGAGATTTTAAAATGGGATTCAATGCGTATCTTAGAGTGGTTGGAGCAAGATTTGATTCTTTCCTTCTTCTCTCTCCCATTCTTCTATATATTGTAACAGAGGGGCACATAAAAAGTGGTTGTTCATTTTTTCTCTCTTACCTCCCCTTCTTTTCCTCCCACAGGGTTAAAATGGAGTTCAAACCTCCTCCCCTACTCTGTAAATGGCATTTTTGCCTCTTGCTCATGAATGATGTTCTGTGCAAAACTTCTGAAGCAATAAAAATGTGTTTTGTGATGCATTTGTCCATCCTTTTCTCTTTTTGGTTGTTTCTTCTTACCTCTCTTCATTGCAAGGTACTGTGCATGTTTTGGATGTTCATTTGTAGATCTGGGAGTTGTGTTTGTTGGGTTTGAAACATTTTCTATGTGAATCTAATCTTTGGCTTGTGATGCAGTTGTTCATCCTCTCCATTGCTCACCTCCTTCGTTTCATGGCAGTTTGGTTAGATGTTCAGTAGTTTTCCTTCTCTAGTGTATCACCATTTTAGTGTAGGCTTTTTTTCCTTGTTTTCTTTCTCTCCCTATCTCCTTGGATAGTTAGATTAGGATTAGATTAGCTTACCTACACTAGAATAGCTTGTGGCATGTAGTTTAGGAAGAGGAACCAACCTTCTCTGGAGAGCTTTCCCATCTGCAAGGTCCCACACCTTGGGGAAAGTTCAATGTTATGCAATCACACCAAATGAATCTGCCTTAGAAAAGTAGATCTCAGTAGAACTCATTTGGGGTGTTGTGATTTAGACCTAACAGTTTGGCACACCCGGTGGGACCAAAGGTATTCACTTTATTTTATCAAGTTGATGTGTTCTTGGTGGGATTCAACCTTTTGAGGCACATGCAAGCACATATGGTGACTCCATCTGGTCAAAAACCCATTCTCTAAGTTACAGACCTTTTCCATCTATTTCCACTCATTTCATCCATTTTCTTCTTCCATCTCTTTCATTTTCTCCCATTCCATGAGGTTGTGCAATCATGACTTCATTCCCTTCATAGAACTCACACTTACAGAAAGCAATCCACCTCCAATATGTTTTACAACTCCTCCAAATCAGCATTATGAGCAAACTCAGAATCAACATATCTACCCCTATGAGTAGCAATGCCAAAATCATTTAGCTATGGAGCTTTCCAAGAACATGGATATGCATGCAATGATAATAGTCAGATGGAGAATGTTGGTCTATTGGAGAAGATCCAAAAAATGGAGATTGGCATGGTTTAGTCAAGAGCTACAGCTCAAATGAAGGTGTTCAGAATTGGTTCAAGGGCACCTTGTCCATGGGAAGGCCCTTTTCTAAGACACTACAGCCATCAGGAGAAGTTAGACTTCATGATTGAGATGTTGCCCCAACTTGCACAATGGACTGAAGAGATAGAGGCCTATGAATTTGGTGTCAAGCAACCTTGTCAATGGGTAAATCCTACACCATTATCTGGTAATTTTCTCTCCACTCCTCAAGCAACACCATCTCAATTTGAGCTTCAATTTCCAAGCTTCCCATTGAATGCTGCCCCAAGTGTGAAATCCATTTCTCCATCCCCTATTCTTCCATCCCATCTCAGTTTTTTCCCTCTTCTCTTCCAAATCCAAATCCCCTCCACAAGAGCAAAATAAATACCTTCCCCTCCAAAGAAACAAGAAGTTCTACCTCCTCCACCACCACAAACAAATGCACAACCGGTTGAATCCCAACCCACTCCTTCTCTTGCCTTCCCAATTCCATGTGGGGAAGATGAAAACCAAAAAATCAGTCAAGGACAAGAGATAGAGGAGCCAAATAGAGAAGAAGAAATGATTAAGATCTTAGTAAGCTTGGCTCTTAGGTATGGGATTGAGAAAATTCCCTTGCTGGTTAAGCCCAAAGAGGAGGTAAAAGTTGAAGAGCCAGTGGTGGCTAAAACTGATTTTGTTGCGCAGAAAGAAGAACAAAGACAAGGAGAAGAAAATCAGCAGCCTATTTTCTCTCCATGTAGTGTCTATGTTGGCACTATGTCTGAGAGAAATGCTAATCCAATTCAACCTGCACAATCAGCCATGGAAGAGGAAAAAAATCAGCTCAAAGTCCCATTGGAAAGGAGCAAATGGATGAGACCAAATAAGAGTTTATAGCAGCAGAAGAAGAAGGCATCATTGATAATTTCTTTCTTTCATTTGAAAGGCCTGATTTGGTTGATGAATACATCATGGAGGAAAGCTCTAAAAGAGATCTTGCAGCCCCAACTAGTCCTCTAGAGTAGCAGATTGAAGAGTTTGACTTGACAAACTTCATGCTAGAGGAAGAAGTCATCCAAGAGCAAGATGGTATTCAAGCAACAGAGGAAGGAGAAGCTGCTCCAAATCTAAAAGAAGAGGAGTGCTTTCCAGCTATGGAGGAGAGAAATGCAGATCCAAAAGCTTCAAGCATGAAATAGGCTATAAAAGAACCTTCAGTTCTTCCTTCTACTTCATCTCCCTTGAGTTCTAGTGTTGAAGAAGAGTTTGATCTTTCAAACTCAATGATTGAGGATGAGAGAAAACATGGTGAACAAGTTGCTAGTCAAAAAGACACCATGGAAGAGGTTGAACATTTACAATAGGACAGAAATGAAGCAGAGTATTTGTCTGATTTGGAGGATTGTTTTGATGGAGAAGAACCGGTTGAAATCACATTGTTTTCTCCTTCATCATTCACCTTTAAAGAATGTGAACTTGTTATCATGGAGGAGAGTATTCAATTACAGCATCCTGCATTTTACAACAGCTCTTTGGAATCAAGTTTGGGAGATTTAAACCTTCCATGCTCTTCACAGAAGGAAGAAGAGAAAGGGTAGAAAAGTTCCACCATTGCTTCCACACCATCCATTCAAGAAGGTCTACAAGAAGACTCCATTCTTGGAGTAGAAATTCAGAGTTATGGGCACATCCAAAGGATCGACCTCACCCAATCAGGTACTTGGCTTCATTAGAGCCAAGGGAGAAGCCAAAACCAGTCATGCCTACTCCAGGGCATGAGGATGAGCATCAAAGTACCAAGGGTCATCATCAACACCTCCAGAAGTTCGATGCAAGTTATCTTGAGGAGGTATTTCCCATTAATGTTGATACCTTGATGATTTGGGTGGGAGACAGGTCAGAGTCAATTTTTCACTCATACTTGATAGCTATATTTAGTGTCAAATCATTTACATGGCTTCATCTCTTGAGAAAAGGAAGTTATTTCTCTCTGCCAGTTGCAGGCTTTGTTTAGCATTCTTTCCTCTAGTTAGTTTAGGAGTAGGAGTAGATTTTGCTTTCAACAAAGAAGTGTTTATGCACACTCTACATGTCTCATTTGAGGCATGTATGATTTGTCACTATATATAAAAAAATTTGCATTACTCCAAAGGTGCATAAAGCCAGGCTCTTCAGTATTCATAGCAAGGAAACTCATAGTTACCTGTAATAGTTGCCATCTTCAAAAGAAAACAAATGCAGAGCAACTAAATTCATTTCAAAATAGTCCATTTTAGGGACAGATGAAAGCCCCAGAGTTAAAACAATTTTCTACTCTCAGAAATTCCATTTTCAAGATTTTCTTATGAAAATTGAGAGTGCAGACTCAGGGTCAGACAAAACATAGAAAAGGCATACAGTCAAGCTCACAGTGGCTTAGGGATCAGATCTTCAAAATTTCATATTAGTTTCATGTTTATCAGGTAGACTCCATGCCTAATGGATGCTTCAAGGCCACTAGTCTCTTCATCTAGCAAGTAGATGTCCCCATGAGTCACCAAATTTTTATCCATATTTCACCCCAGTGCAAAATATTGCCCACCCCGCACGTAAAGAATCGGAAAACACGTTTAATCTTGTAAACTCTTGTAAAATATGGATCAACCACCCCATACGTTTAAATGAAATAATCAAAGAAAACATGTTTAAAGTCTTGTAAACAAACTAGTCTAAAATGAAAAAGAAGGGTCGAGGAAGGACTCTAGCAATTTGGAAGAACCAAGCTCAGGGCCTGAAAATATTTAAATTTTTTGACCAAGACCGTTCGAGAAAAGAGTCCAAAATCGACTAAGTATGGAAGAGCCAAGAGAAACCATGTGTCTCGAACAACGCTTCTCCAAAGATGAATCCATAAAGGGAGGCTCAAACAAGTTGCATCTCCATGTGTCCCACGTGAATCAAATGGTCAGCAGAGTCAAAAATAAGTCTAAAAATTGGCTAAGTATAAAGTACAAGTGGAGGTTGCAGTGCTCTAAAATCCAAGAAAAAAGACTCAAATTCGCTAGTTTTCCACATAGCCCCGAGCCCAAAAAGGGATAAAAGGGATTGAAAAGTCCAGAGACCAGCGAGAGGTAGTTCAACTCGAAGAAAATTTTGAATTGGGTTTTCAAGAAGCTCCACCATGAGAGAAGCGAGTCAATTGAATAGATTAAAAGTTTTGTCTAAATGGCACCGATTCAAGGATTGAATAGAGAAAGTGTTTTTCAAATGAGACTGTCGAGTACCACGTGTCCCAATTCAAAGTGAGCCATCAGATGAAAGATGGTTTTCCACGTGTTCTAAAAGGGGTAAAAGTTACAAAATGGCCCATTCTACCCAAAGGAAAAAGTCATGAGCTGATCCCAAAATAGGGAGTCGAGGGAAAAGGTGAAAATTTTCTTTTAACAAACAAGGCATAGAGGAAAAAATGCGCTCCCATTTGGGATCTCGGTGCAGAGATTCAAGGTCGTGGGGTTTTTCTAAGTTTTGTGTTTTTGTGGAAAAGGGGGAAAAGATGAATCACGGAAATGCAAACCCAATTTTGCCCCAATCAGCCACATGCCCCATATTAAAAGGAGACCCATTTTTAAATGTCCCTTAAAGGGGCATATCTTTCGGTCAATTACAAATCTTACACCATTGAAGGCCTATGTCCTCTATGCCATGGAAAGATAAAACATCATTTTTGCAGGCCCTAGTAGGTAAAAATGAAGAAAATTCTTCTATGCCATTAACGTAAAATCCAATCTCTTCAACTACCAGATCTGATTCGATTCGATTCGATCCAAGTGAACCGGTGGCCACATATTATGGGTAGATTTACAAAAGGCATTGATTTTTAGTGGTTGAGCTTTTAAAATGGGATTCAATGCGTATCTCAGAGTGGTTAGAGCTTCGATTCTTCCTTCTTCTCTCTCCCATTCTTCCAAAAAGGGATAAAAGTGGTTGTTCAAATTTTTCTCCTCTGCTTCCCCTTCTTTTCCTCCCACAAGGTTGAAAATGGAGTTCAACCTCCTCCCCTACTTTGTAAATGGCATTTTTTTCCTTTTACGAATGATGTTACGGTTTGTGTTTTGTGATGCAAGCTTTACTCTGTGCGCCACGTGTCTAGTCTCAAAAAGGGGCAGAGGTCTGAATCAGCACAGGTAGTTTTTTAGATGTTCATTTGTAGATCTGGGAGTTGTGTTTGTTGGGTTTGAAATGTTTTCTATGAATCGATCTTTGGCAGTGTTCATTGTTCATCCTCTCATTGCTCACCTCCTCTTCATTCAGGATTGAGATGTTCAGAAAAAGTTCTTTGTCTCAATTATGTAGCGCCCTTGTTTTCTTTCTCTCCTGTCTCTTTGGATAGTTAGATTAGGATTATATTAGCTTGCACTCTCCCCTTCTCTAGAGCTTTCCCATCTGCAAGGTCCCACACCTCGGGGAAAGTTCAATGTTATATGCAAGAAATGACTCGCCTTAAAAAATCATATCATAGAACTCATTTAGGGGTTGTGATTTTCCCATAACAATTCATATTCCTTTTGTAATGAATTGTGTAACCTATTTTTTAATTTGTATCTAGACATACTTCTAGTCCCTATCTTAGGGGATTCATCTCTAAAAACATGATCACATAATTTTACATCATACATCCATTATGTAACATGACAAGTAGGAGAGAAAGATGGGTTAGTCCATTATTAAAATGGTTAAGGTCCACATTAGAGTTTACATAATGTGGGTCTCATTTCTCACCACAAGATGGTTTAAATATGATAAGAGGATGACCTAAATTTCTCCTTTCTCTAAGCACATCATCTTATGATTATGTTTTCACAATTTAATCATACACTAAGATGTTGTTAAGTTTCACAATTAACTCTTAGTATTGCATCATAGAACCCAAATGACAATTGAGATTGGGTATCGAGTTCATTTATGATCCAAACTCTTAAAGGTGATTTTCAAGGGTAGTTGGCAATCTCTTCCACCTAACACTCTTCACTCTATGTGTGTGCATGACCAAGAGGGTTTTACATTATGTTGGAGTTTGGTTACCCATAGAGTACCACCTTAAGGAAATCACATTCTCCTTACCACACACACGAATACCAATCCTAAAAGGGAACTACATGCTCTAGATAATGTTTGACCATGTCGTTCCTAATCTGTCAAGTTCACGAACGATGTCGCTAAGCATATAGGCTATGATGACAAAAACCTCAAACATGGGATCTTAGTTACTTACACTAGAAGGTGTTATCAAGTGAAAAGATTTGAGTTCATTTTAAGGATTTTAGTTTCTTTTGTGCTAAGAAAGATCATGCGAGAAGGGTAGAGATGTACAATTTTTAAACTAAGGTTAACTATTAAATTTAGATTTTGTTTCTATATTTGTTAGTTAAATAACACAACACTCTAAATATTTCATCATAAAATTCATAGCGAGAATGCACTATAAGATATTAAATTCAATTTCATTTAACACATATATTCAACCCTTACAATACAAGATTTGGGATCAAAACAACACCCATATTTAGATGAACATTTCCCTTAAACACTAGCATCTTAAAAATGTTACAAAACTTCACTAATAAACCCTTCAATACTTTGTAAAATGTTGAAAAATCCTATACCATTTCACCTAACATATATATAAACCCCTTTTTACCATATGTAAATTTGAATCAAAAGAACACCTATAGTTAAATGCACAATTCCACAAAACATCCCTAAAACTATCATCTCATTCATATTACCAAATTATAATAATGAGTACTCTACTGTAATGTAGCAATACATACATATATTTTTTCCATTAACATAAATAAATTACAATAATACACATTGAATTACAACCATGTCATTTCGCCATCTTACTTGCATCCTGCAAAACCATGTGAGCATGAAATTAGTGATAAATCACTGGCATGGCATCCACCTAAATCTAGCATAATTAATGTTATTGGTTTTCCATTTAAATTTTAGTAATAATACACACATGACAAGAGAGGGTTAGGGCATATATTCATTTCATTCCTTAACTAAGAGAGGAGAGAGAAAGAGATAAGGAAGAGAGAGAAACACTATTTTCCCAAAAGTCAAATTTCACACGTCAAGCCACAAGATAGAGTTTCAAACAAGTTATTTACAAGTGTTAATAATTTTTCCATGATAGTTTTCTAACTTGACTAGGGTCCTACAACTTTCTTTTACATTTTCCTACTAGTTGCAAAAACATCCAATTTTGGCTTGGAGGCTAAGAAAGTGCATTCAAAAATTGTCTTCCAATAAGAAAATTCATGACGGGAGAATTCCTACGTGTCCACCTATATACCAAGAATCCACAAGGACCAACGGAATTCAAAACTGGAAAATGCTACACAATTGGTGAGTGGTTTTCCAAAGCCACCAGTTGTAATAGGCCAAGTTTTACCAAGTAAAATAAAGCAATCGCAGGCCTACGAAACCCCTTTGCCTAACTAACCATGAATGTGGTTTTCCAAACCATAGGGTCCAGAAATTTTCCAATAAAGATACTTGATGTTTGCGAAGGCATACAAGCATTTCGTTGTCCAGGGGCCCACACAGAGTCGATACAAACCTAACTTTTCAATTTTAACAACTTCCTAGAAGTGCAAAACAAGGTAACAGGCTCCTAGAGGAGTGGTGAAGAGAGTAAAAATGGTCGATTGGGGTCAATCTAAATCTTGATGTGACTCTCCTCATAACAAGGAGCACATACGACACTTGACACCTCTTTTCGGGTTCGAAGGTGGTTTTGTGAGTCTCCAAAATCACGGTTTCTTGGATTTTTTTTTTTCGCAAGGAAATGATCGACATCTTTACAAGGAACTCAACCTCAACTTGTCAATAAAAAGGGTGTTGTAGTAATCTAGTTTGGTTATGAAGTTTGTTAGATCATCTCAAAATGAGGGTTTAAGTCCATGGTTGACTACCAAGGGATTATTTGGATTGCGCAAGTTACGATATGACGTTTTATTGTTTTGCAAACAAGTTTGTTTAAAATAACCAAATGTTTAAGCATCTAATGGTTTAACATTTCTATTATATTGCAACTAAAAAAATATTATATGAAAATTATAAAAGATGAAGGTAAGGAGACCATGCCTGAGGGACAATGAATCGACCAACGTGGCTCAGAGCAAGCACAACGTGCACAAGCTACTAGGGGTCCAAAATGGTTGTCGAGCTTTGCAAGGGCCAACTCATCTCACCAAAGAAGTGGATCAAGGTATCGAAGCCAATACTAGGAGGATCCAGATCTTATTTCATTACTACACCATGTAGACATATTGAAGCACATTTCATGGTTTTATGACCCTTTTCTCAACCTATTTGCGTAGATCCCGTAACCATGGCATTCCATGAGATGAAATTTCTTTGGATGCCTTTTTTTTATGCTCCAAATGTTGATAGCCTGCAATGGGATGACCTTGCTACCATTGAAACAACCAAATAATCTTTGACACCTATATTTCTGCATGGAACCCAAAACTTGATTCCAAGTCTACAAAAAGACGCACCATTCCCTATTAGATGATATATGCTTGTTCGATACAGGTTCCATCTTTCAAATTGACCCTCGCATTGCCTACCAAGAATTTCTTAACCGATTCCAAAGGCACACCCAAATGCAGTGAACATAGTTTCTTGTAGAAATAAGATCAAACACTTTGTTTCCTCTACAATTCCCCATGGGGATTGCATCTTTTCTCTACTGTAGCCATCAATAGTTCTGGAGGAAATAAATACACTCCTGCTAGAAATGATGAGAGGCTAAAACTCATAATCCAAGAATGCTTTCAATCTAGTGTGTAAATATTGATCTCCAACATGTACTTTCATGGCATGCAGTTTTGAACTACATTACAAAATACCCTGCCAAAGCAGAGCAAAATTCAAAGGCATATCACCAGCTCCTCGTAAACATTTCCAAAAATCTCTCCAGTAGTAAAGTTCCCAATTTGAGATAGCTGAGGGCATGCTAGTAAAGGTCATAGAGTTTGGCTTTACCCTACCAAATGCATTTGCCTAAAAGTTTTAAGGCCCCCTTTTTTTTAACAAACCCATTTCATACATATCCTGCAGTCAATGTTCTCCGCAAAACGACATTTTGCATCCATGTCATTCAGAGCATTTTCAACTACAACACCTGACAAAATTCCTCTATACTTTTATGTTTTCATAAATATCCATACAATGTTCCTAAGATCCCATTTTGACACAAGCTACGAGGATGTCATGGCGAAGGTTTTATTCAGAGGAAGGTAGCTCTGATTTGGGAGGATTTCCATGCTATTATCCAAAGATACCATATAGCATTGGTAGGAAAACCAAAAAATGATAAACAAAGGGCTTCACGTAGATGAAGAGTGAGAGAGACAAATTCTTCATAGACATGTGTGGGATAGCATGAAGGTACTTTTGATGTCTTAGTCAATACAACACTACTCCAATAAAAGATAAAAGGAAGGGACGATGTTGCAAGGGATATAGTGCATGTAGCATAGGTGCACAGAAGAAGAATAAGCAAATCCAACTCAGCTAGAAACTACACAGAATGAAGCACTTCCCATTCCTCATTCATTTTCATAACATTGATCATAACAGTAACAAGAAAAAGACCTTTTTCTCACAGATAAAAATAACCTGCTTCATATACAGATATTGATCCAGATCGATTATTTGTATGCTGAAAAGAAAAGAAAAGATATTAGCATTAGAGATTTATCCATCCACAGGATTGATTTGAATCGTATTGGAAATTATCTTAAGACAGCTATGGGTGGGAGCTCCGTTTGACCCAGCCCCCTCACACTGTTACGTCATGCCCTAACCACAACTATCCAATATCTGCTAAACTTGCAATGTTAACATGGTTTTTACGTGGTTAAATCTTCTAGATCTCAAAACAAAGTGTTTGTATTATTAGACCAGGATAATGACAGGTATGCAAGCTACTTAGGATGCCCATACCTTTTGTCAAGAAGACCACGTGCCTTCACACGGAGTCCATAAGTTCCTTCCACCCACTCCTAGACAATTCCTGCCAACGTTTTTATTTGATTTGATTTTATTCTATTTTATTTTTATTTTTTAATGGTGGCACTACATATTGGCGTTCGCTTTATAAAAGCAAGAAATACAAATTTTATTTGTATATTATATGTATCTGAAATTTTTAGTGAAAACCTGAAAATATCTACAAGGAATATTAATTATTCACAGACACTGAGGGCCCCCTCTCGCACACTGCAATATACCAATTGGAAAGTTGAAAGGGGCCAATAATGACCATTTGATACTTGTCAAGTGACAGTAAATGTTGTCATTTGTCACTCCTTTTTGGGGATTTCAAGTTTCTTCCATGTTTTTCAAACAAAAACTTTTAAGTTGATCCTTTTGGATTGTCTTCTTCCTTTCTCACATCCCTTTTCAGCTCATTCTCTCTACTCGACCTCCCATGACCAGTGCATTTCTAAGGAAGGTAAAAATGCTTAGGCTCCCACACTCTATGTATTCCATATAATTTAATTTACAATGTATGAGAATGTCGGGTATAGGGTTTTGCAGATAGTAGGGTGGAAACTTGTGGAATTGAATGGAGGGATGAGATTGGACTGTTTGTGAAAAGTAGAGAGTTTGAAGAGTTTTGGAGCTTTTACAAAGTATTGGTTTATTAGCCGATACCACAAAACATCATCCTAGTGTTCACCTATAAGGGGGTCAACAGTAACATAGTCTCACCTCGTATGGACTCATTCCATAAGTAACTACACATGCTTTTTTGGGTGTCTTTACGGGTATTCAGTTCTTTTCTTTTCTTTTTTGGCGGCAAGTTATATTGTATATTTGATTTTTGGTTGCCATTTGTAAATATTGGGTGGGGATGCAGGTGGGTTGAGTATGAATGACTTCATTCTTGCTGCTAAAATAAACCACCTTAATATATCGAATTTATCCCTAGAAAAATTATTTGAACTTAATCTTTTACTTCAAAATGTGGTTCTAGTGCAATCGTAGTTTTGATAGAAAAATAAGCGAGTTCAAGATTTAATATCGCAAGTGTCTAAATAAATGATAAAAACAATGTTCCCATATTTCAATCCACTTTGGGAAACTGCTTTCTTTAAGGAATAAACATAAAAATGTTTTTTTTTTTGAGTTGTAACTTTTTGGGGCTGATTTCTTGTCAACATTACCAAACACTATCAATGTAATTTTTGTGAAAGTTTATTTTTCAATTGACATGTTTTCCTAGCTCTATAGCCTTACACAAATACACTATTTAATGATTAAAAAATAGCCCATCAAATTGCTTTTATGAAATGTTAAAATATTGTCACCAAGTTTTAGAAATGAATGAAACTATAAATTATATCTTGAAATTCACAAGATTTGGCCATATTCGAACTCACTTCATGCATAAAAATCTAATCTAGATTTAATCAAGTGATTGACTCTAGCTATATGTGAGGAAAATTATTTTATATTATAATAATTATTTTTCTCTGTTAAACCAGGGGTGCGGGCATTAGCAACATTTATAATATAAGTTTCTATGCACTTTTAATTTAATATCAATGTTGCCCAATACCGAATTCTACTATTATATTAAATATTTGTCATTTTGAATATTTGAAAAATATTTTGGAGCCTAGGAAATAGGGTTTAGACTTTTCCAGTGTCTTTTATGGGTGAAAACATGGGCTAAATTCAATGCCCATTGTTACATTTCCTATTGGTGTTACATTTTTAACTAAGTTGGAGAGTGGGGATTGTGATTCAATGTTGGGATGTGGGATCTTATACACCCTATAGGGAGTTGAGAAATTTATAGAGCCCATCCACTAAATTGAATGAGGATCGGGGATAAGTACCATTCTTCGTATTAATTTGTTCTATTACAAACTCCCTAGTAAGAAGTTGTAATGCACTAGTTTCCTAAAAAAATTACTTTCTTCTCAAATTTGAATGCAATGTTTCCTAGAAATAGATCGAGTACCTGTCATTGTTAACATCATCTCAATATCACATAATTATTGTAGAAGTGGATTGAATACAAATACATATTTCCAATGTTTTAGCATGTAACAATTTGTAAAATTAAATTATATAAAAATGTACATTTCCAACATTTCATTTATAATCACACTATGCGAGAATCCCTATATACTCTACAAAATATCTTCAGCTATTCCAAACCTACATGTTAGAAGGTAAGCCAAACCACTTTCATATAATTTTAAAAATACTCTCTATAACACGTGTAAGATATCTTTATATGGCATATCCTTGTCATAGATTGTATATTTTTTTGAAAAAATGGTGAAGCCACTCCCTTCTATCATCCACTAGTTAGTTTGCCTCTTTGTTAATGAGATGTGGCAAGTATGTCAACAATATCTCTATTTTATATGGTTTTATTATATGAAAATATAGATTTTAATATTTATATGAAAGTCAAAAATGAAAAACAAACATCGTGTGCAAGGTAACATTAGTTAAAAACCGTTACAATTTATTTTCTTGATGGGCAAGGGTGATTGAAAAATTTAACCCCTGCTCTCAACATTCTATTCTCTCGATACCAATACCATACATTTTAAAACATTTAAAATTGTTTCAAACCAGTGGATGATAGAGATACCTTCATTTTGAACACATGTACCTAAAAATCAATCTACAACAGCTCTTTCATTGTTCGATGCTACTCATAATTGACTACCCTTCACCCAATTGAAGTAAATGTCTATCGGTGTAAATAGGACCTATGATACCTCTAAAAATGCATAGTAACAATAGTAGATGCAGACCATTCGATGCATATCAAACAACTCCCAAGTTAATAGAGAGATTAAGACCACATGAATGTAAACATTACTAAAATGAAGAGTACCGGGTAGGGTTCAAAATTGATCCATTTATAGCCCTTTCCAGCCCCTAAAAAAATAGGACTAGAAGATATATCAAAATTTCACATTACTTCCACTATAAGAATCGCCACAATGAGAGTTTTTCCTTGACTAAAAGGGCGGATAAAAATTTGCATGTCTAGAAAAAAAAAATAAGTAAAATGTAAAAATCATTTGGCGCCTCAAGCAATACGTGATGCAAGTTATTTTAAAACTCGTGAAAAAATGTCTATCAATAATTTGTATGAAATTTTTATATCTTAAAAAATATTTCTTAATGGATTTTACAAACAACAATCACCTCCATCTTTCGACGATCTACGCATGACGTATAAATGTTGGGTAAGGCATAATACTTGAAATTACAAAAAGTTTTAATATAATAAATATACTACTACTATAATACTATTAAGCTCAAATCCCAAGTTTCTAGCAAGTTGTTGATGCCACCTCAACAAATACTTGAGCATAACTACCTAAAACTAAAGATTTAATATTATTGTTTACATCCAAGTCCTCAAGAAACTCTGCCTTTTCTTGGGATTCATTCAATTTTAATCTACCATTTTTATACTTATTTGCACTTGTTTGATGCAAGAGCCACCTTGGGAGATACATAATAGAGCAAGGATCAACTTGCACACAAATATCTACACACTTGAAACCTACACAATATGATTTGGAACAAATCCAACATGTAGATTGGCCACTAGTTTGGATATGGGCCGAGATGGATATCTGAGGTTGGGGAAGAGCTTGGAGAAAAGTTTTGAATTGATCTCAAAGAGAAATTTCAATTTGTGACTCGTAATATAGGGTGTCAAGAAGGCTCTATGGGATTCGTGTTGGTGCCAAAGGGCGGGATGAGCTCATAACGGTTTTGATCCATATCTCCTAGATCAATTTGAGCTTGGTATGTAGACAAACCACGAGCCAAGATGATTGGATTATCTTTATTTGTATGCAATGGAGAAGGATCTCGGGAAAAGGTATATGGGGCTTTCTTTTAGGAAAAATAAAAGTTGAGTCACTTGAGGAGCTCACCCATTATGACCCTTGCAAAGAACAACCGAGCTAAGTTTTGAGTTGCTTCCTAATGCAAAGGTTGATTGGACATATTCGAGATGGAAAAAGGGGGTAGAGATGAGAGGAGCTCATTTCAAAGGAGGAGAATAAGTAGAGATAATCTTCTTCATCCATTGAAAAAACCCCTCCAAGTCATCATTGGTATCTTCTCTCTAATTGTTATTTAATAGTAGTGATGTGGAGGCCAACAAGAATTTTATATTTACTAGTTGTGCTCAAGACAATGCTACTCAACTCTATGCCTAAGGAGTTGAGGAAGAGGGTTGTGAACAAATTTAGGGAGGATTACAAAGGGTGTGTGTGTTTAATGGAGTAGTCTAATTTGGTAAAACATCATTTCTATGTAGTAGATCTGAATGCATATTGTGCACGAGGTGAAGCTCTTGGCTCTAAAATATAACCAATAATATCTCGATGTATTTGTCGGTGACATAGTGTGGGTGTTTCAATGTATGGATGCACATTTTCTTTAATTTATTTGAGAAATATCTAATTCAATGAATTTTACTAGTTAAAATTTACATGGATTTTAATTTTAGTGGTTAAAATACGAATGAATTTTTTTATTGAAGTTGTAAGAATCCAAATGGGTTTTAATTTTAGCACTAAAATCCAAGTAGAAGTTAAATCTATTTATTTCATTATTTACAAGTTTTCTTAATGATTTTGATAAGAGACCCTAGTGTCCCACAAAAGAGTTTGATGGTAGTTGTGTCTTCTTGTCTCATTTCGATTGTTTGTTTATGTATTTATTTGTTAAATTTATGTAATGTTTATTTTAATTATGATGATTTTTAGGAAATTATAATATTACAAATTTGGGCTTTCTTTACATCATAATTTGACTATTTTACCAATTTAAATACAACTTAATTTTACACCATTATGATTGAGGAGACATTTTATTTGAATTACTAATTTATTTAAGGTACCAATCAACCGGTGATTTTTTTCTTTTAAAAAAATCATTTTAAAAATTTTATTCTTAATTTTTATGACGCATGTACTTTTCATATTTCATATGCTTTTCATCATGAAAGGGTTGGTCTAATATTTTCCCTTCACAATCAAATTTAGACCAGCCCTTCAAATTTAATCCCTGATACTAGGAAGGCCTCATTCACTATTAAAAAACACCTTATACGTAATATCAAGATTAAAAATTGTAGTGGGTATGAGGTTGCTAATCAGTCTTATCGATATTAATCAATTCAAATTATCAATAATTGGAAATTAAATCCATAGTCGTAGATGTGGCCACCCAATGTTTGAATTTCATACCTTCTCGAATTAGCGTTCAATTTTCAAAAACAATGATAAATGTTAAGATATATATTGAAAATGGCTAATGGATTGCACTCACGAATTTTAATAGTGAATGATCCAAAGCCCTTTGATATACATTTGGCCAACTTGAAGAAAAATCCAGGGGTCCACTCTGAATTTGAACTTCCTACGAACCAGTTAAACAAACTGGAAGTGTGGTACCAGAGGAAAATTTGGTTCCCACAACGGAGTTAGAAGTTATGGGTTTGATTGAGGGTATTCCAGCGGTTAAGGATGAAAACGTTGTTGTAGAGATAGTATCGTTAGGAACTACAGCAAATATTATCGAGCTATTAGAAAAGGATTTACCTATCCTTCTCCCGTTTGGTTCTATGGGTATGGGACATGCCTTGGGACTTGGCTCCCTTCCAACATATGAGGTTTGCATGGTGGAGGTAACCGAGGTAAAAGGAGAACTTACAAAGGATGACTCAACATCCATCTTTCCAAGTAGTTTTGGACCCTCCATTTTGATGGAGCCAAGTGTCGCTTCGGCGGCAGGCGGCGCGATCCTTACTTCGCCAAAGGAAGGATTTTACCTTTTGCTTTCAAATTGAATTTTGAATGCACAAACAATGGGGCTAAATATGAGGCTCTCTTATTAGGTCTCATTGTAGCTAAGAGAATGGGCATCCTCAATATTAGGGTGTTGGGTGACTCATAGCTAGTCACAAATTAGATATCCGAGGTATACGAGACTAGGGTTGAACACCTACAACTCTACAAAATAGTTGTGTTGGGCCTAACAAAGGGGTTTGACTTTATATCAATCAAGGTAGTTCCACGTGAACAGAACCTTCTAGCAGACTCTATAGCAACTTCCGCCTCATGCTTCACCCCAAGTAGTGACTTAGAGGACACCAACTTCACGGTTTCAATCCGCACTAAATCCTTGATTCACAAAGCGCCAATAGCGTCAATGTTGACATACGTGGAAGCTGAGGATCAGCTTGACTCTTCGGACCCTGTTGATGGGGATGAGTC
Source organism: Taxus wallichiana var. yunnanensis (assembly GCA_018340775.1). Classification (NCBI taxonomy): domain Eukaryota; kingdom Viridiplantae; phylum Streptophyta; class Pinopsida; order Cupressales; family Taxaceae; genus Taxus; species Taxus wallichiana. Next base: position 131,275,353 of record CM031238.1, on the reverse strand, counting down.
AACTTTAATTTATTTAAATGCTTTGGCGGAACTACATCTTACCTATCATGAGGTAGACCTTTCCCTAATTCCATGTTCCTCTTCTTATTTTGTGAATCCCATGATTGAGTCCTCTCCGGGGAAAGATCTTGAGATTTACAAAGTAGAAGAAGAAGGGGACTTGGAGTTACCTCCAGCCCCGCCTGAGTTTGAGGAGGGTAACGCCTCCTTAATAGAGGAACGATTGATATAAACATCGAACGGAGGAGGAGCCAAAAATCTTAAAACTAGGGTCCTCTTTAACTCCAAAGGAAGTAGAAATTCATACCCAAATCCTCAAGGAACATCAAAAATCCTTCACATTTAGTTACAAGGAAATGATGGGAATTGCACCACACATCGCAGTTCACAATCTCGTCACCAAGCCGGATGCCAAACCAATTAAGCAGAAGTCAAGACCTATGAAGCCAAAGGTGGCCCTTATGGTAAAAGAAGAAGTAATGAAGCTTCTCTAGGTAGGATTCATCAAGCCATTGATTATTCACAATGGGTATCTAACATTGTCCCCATTCTCAAAAAGAATGGAAAGATCTGTATTTGCATAGACTTCTAGGACATTAACAAGGCTTGTCCCAAGGATGATTTCCCACTACCATCCATTGACGTTATCATTGATGCAACAGCTTGGATTTGAGTTGTTATCCCTCATGGATGGGTTTTCGGATATAATCAAATCAAAATCTCCACAGAAGATCAAGCTAAAACTACGTTTATAACTCCTTGGGGAACTTATTGCTATGTCATCGTGTTGTTTGGTATCAAGAATGCTGGCACTACATACCAACGAGCAATGACCTACATATTCCATGAACTTATTCATAAGATTGAAGAATCCTATGTGGATGACCTACTGGCCAAGGCCAGGAAGCACTGCAATCACCCAAGGTGCTTCGCATCATCCTCTTCGCTTGATTGAGTATGGTGTCACGTTGAATTTAGAGAAATGTGTATTCAGTGTAACAGGTGGTAAGCTTCTAGGTTACATTATATCTTCACGAGGGATTGATGTTGACCCGGCCAAAATCTGGGCTGTGTTAGAAATGGTTCTACCATCGACAAGTCTAGTATTAAATATTTTCTTGGGAAACTCGGTGCAATCCGAAGGTTCATCCCTGACTTGACCTTCTTCATTCATCCAATCAACAATTTGTTGAAAAAGGATTATAGCATTGATTGGACAGAGGAATACAATGAGGCCTTCGAGGCAGTTAAATGATTCTTGTTGTCCCCTCCCACGCTAATGTTGCCTAGATCATATCACCCTTTGATCTTATATTCGCGGGCTATAGATGTTTTGCTAGCCTATGTTGGCTCAAGAGGATGATGATAAGCGGGAAAGGGAAGTTTACTTTATCAGTCGACGCTACTTGATTATGAGACACACTACATGTAGGTAGAAAAAGAATGCCTTGCCATAGATTTTGCAAAAAGCGTTTAAAGCATTATATGCTCAATCAAGAAACAAGGGTTATTGTCAAGTCAGACCACTTATGAACATTCCTCATGCAAAGATCCTTGTCTAAAAAGGTTGGGCATTTCATTACATTGATGGGTGAGTTCGAGTTAACGTTTGTAAATCAAAAATACATTAAGGGTCAAATCATTGCGGACTGGTTAGCTAACAATCCACTGGATGGGGGTGATTTGGTAGATCTGGACTTTCTCGATGAGTGTGTGTACTTTCATCGAAATCAGGCCCCCTATCTCTGTATGCCCTTGGTACACTAACATTATCAATTTCATCATGGACCACACATACCCAGAAGGGGCAACATCACAACAAATATGGTAGTTACACGTCATCATTGTTGTTAAATACGTAATTTTAGAGCAGGTGTTTTATTGCAGAGCCTTTGACAGAATGTTTTTGAGATGTGTTGATGCTGAAGAATCTGAAAAGATTCTTTATGAGTCACATAGCGGGGTATGTGGAGGTCACTTTAGCAGCCATGCCACTGCCCGAAGATACATCGGATGGGCTATTTATAGCCCACCCTAGAGCATGACGCGATAGAGTTTGTGCGCAGATGTCATAAATGTCAAGAGTTCTCCCACGAGATCCACATACCAACACAAGCTTTACAACCAATCGCAACCCCATGGCCCTTTTCCACATGGGGCTTGGATTTGATAGGGAAGTTCTCTCCCTCATCAATAGATGGCCATAATTTCATAATCACGGCCACATAATACTTTACCAAGTGGGTAGAGGCCATGCCCCTTACTACTGTTCCTGGCTCTGTAATCGCTAAGTTCATCTGAACCTAGATCATTTGTAGGTACGGGGTGCCACAGTCATTATTTTTGATAATGGCACGTCTTTAAAAAATGATGAGGTGCGTGAGTTGTGTATAAAGTTCAAAATAAGTCATCACATGACTTCTCTCTACTACCCTCAGGCTAATGGACAAGTTAAGGCTACCAATAAGACTTTAAAGTCCATTCTCCTAAAGACCGTTAAGGAGAATAAATGAGATTGGCACCTAAAGCTTTTTCCGGCCTTGTGGGCCTACCAAACGTCGGTTAGAACACCAATGGGGTAACCCCTTTTCCTTAGTATTTGGTGCTTTGAGGCGGTTCTGCCACTTGAAGTTGAAATACCTAGTCTCTGCATTTTCACTACATGGGATCTTGGGAGAGGAGGGTTATCGAGAAGCGTGACTCTCCCAATTATAAAGTCTCGATGAGGCTAGACTTAACACTAAATGATGGCACAGCATTTTACGTTGACCGTATGGCTTGGCAATACAATAAGAAGGTGTATGAACGTGAGATCTACAAAGGAGATTTGGTATTAAGACTTGATAGCTAAATAGACAAAAAAGACCGGCAAGGGAAGAAAGTTCAGACCTAGGTGGTTAGGTCCATATCGGGTAGTGGAAGACTACAAAAATGGTGCATTTCACTTGTGTACACTAGAAGGTGAGGAGTTTAGCGAATCTGTAAACTCTCTTCATCTAAAGAGATACTATGCATGATCCATCAACATTTTCATATGTACATTATTGCATCTACATTGCATTTTCATCTGTCTGTTCATTTTGTAAAAGTGTGATCAAGGAGCTTATTCTTATAGCAATTCCTAAAAACTTCTGAAAATATTGGCAAAACATTCAAATCATGTCTCTTCAAACCTTCATAATATCATCAATTATTTCTAATCATTTATCAATCCAAACAAGATAAGACAAAGTTTTGACGGTAACCATACCAAGGCCTGCATACTTGGTTCTACTTTTGGTCTCTTCTTAGGTTAGGTGTCTTTTGTTCATGGTCTGTTCTAGAAGCTTCATGGTGTCACATCTATCCCACATACATCTCCTTGGAAATAAAAGCATTCTAAACATTTTTCCCAAATAAGTAAGTCAAATGCAAATCCACAAAAAATTTTATTTTTACACATTTCTCTACCCTACCAACCTTTGGTGTTGAGCCTGCGTCTCTTACTAGTGATGTAGGGTTGGGAAAGGAGGAAATGCCCTTACTCATTTGTGCCTTGTCCATGGTGATAAGCCCACACTTCCTACTGGTAGCATGGGGCAAGGCGTAGGGGGTCTCTTTGATAAACTTGAAAGTTACAAACTAGTCAAACATTGTGAAATCATAAATCAAAAACAAAGTGAGTTAGATGTCCAAAATTCCAAGAGAGTTTAAAACCCCAAAACCAGATTTTGTCAACCAAGTGGCCATCTACGGATCCAAGTCTAGATAAACTGCAAAGCAATTCACATTCTAAACTATGAAGTAGCTTGAGTAGAGTAAGGTTGTAGCATCCCAATTTGGTTCTGTCAAACCTCTGTCTTTCTCTCATCACTTTGCATTCAACAAATTTCATAACTTGTGCCCTTTCTAACTCTTGGTGTTGAGCCCTCACATCTTACTAGTTGTGTGGGGTTAGGAGTGGGGCAAGTACATCTATTTATCATATCATTGTATCATCACGTTTTATCAAGACAATATGAAGTACCAAAGATTGCAAAAGAAGCTAAGTTTAAGATCACATTGTGTTTGCATCATCATATATCAGCAACATAAAATACAAAAAGAAATCATTTTGTTTATCATTCACATCCATTGCATACATTCTAAAAAGCATTGAAAAGTGAAAGTTCTAAACATCTAGAGTACACATGAGAGATAAGCCAAAAGAGAGTCAACTCGGATACAATGGAATACCAAACCAAAAATAGAGTCTGTATATATCATGTAGTAGATCAAGTTTGTGTACAATGTCATCATGCGCTAGGCATGGTAAAAATGCTCACAATGAGCCCAAAATATACAAAAAAATTGTATAATGTCAAAAATATTATCAAAGCAATAAAGGCTCAATGACCTATCAATCCTTGTGGGATCCCTCAGATGGTGCGCGACCGCGTCTAGGGATCCTATTGTGGCTATGATGGTCTTTGAGAATGGACTGAATGGTGTGAGTGCTCATGGTGGCGCCCGTTGCCCATAGCCTCACTATGAGAATGGCTCCACCTCATCAGGTGCTCAACAGTCTCATATCCAGCTACCTAGGTATGAAGGGAGTCACTATCTCCGCCACCTTCCAGACAGGGAGCGAAGACGTCGGTATGTCGGCCGGCGGCTAAGGGCTGCCATGAATCAATAGTCAACTCGGTCCCAGGTCTTCCCAGGGGATCAATAGGGTGTCCACACATACTCGATGAAAGAGCTCTTGCCACTCATGTGTGCAACGTGTAGAAAAAAAAAAAAAGAGATAGTGAGATAGAAAATCATATAATGCAAATCAAAAGGAGAATGTTAAGGCTAAACATGCGAAAATCAATAGATAAAATTGAGAAAGGAGTATTGAACATACTCGGGTCTCCAGGCATCCATGTGGGATCAGTGGTTGCTGCTTGGTGGGCATGAAGCCTCACCGAATCTAGAGGCATGGCATTGTCCGATCATAGACTCATCATCCTCTCCAAGTGCCTCCTCTGAGACCAGTGTCTCTCTCTCCACGCTCACCTCCTCGTGCGCTGCTCTGAGGATCTCCTAAGTATCATGCCACTCGGGTCATTCTCAGCTCCCTCCGAAGGTCCTGCCCCCTCATCCTCCTCTCCAAATAACTCCCCTTCGTATCATCTCCCATATCCTCCTCAAAGTCGGAGTCCAAATCGATCGACTCATCCTCCTCCCCACTTATGAGCAGAGCCACCCCAATCTAAAGTAAGGGTGCTTGAGGAGCACCAGCTTCCCATCGAGCCTAGACTACATCTACATGCCTAACTACAATAGGCACACCAGGAGTAACAACTTGTCCAACCAAGATCCCCTCTAGGACCCCTCTATGCCTCCCAAATAGTCCTGTAAACAGGTGCCACTGAAGGAAGCATGACAGGGTATGGAAGGCCAAACTGCTGGGGTACCCGGTCAAAGGGTGAATCTCTAGTCTCCCAACTCTCTGTCAACTAGCTAGCTCGTGGAAGAGCAAGCTACCATCGTCGTAGCCTCCTCACCCCATATCCTTGTCATGTCCTGATAGGGTGTGGTAGTCATGTCTGTTGTAGTTAGGAGGCCACTGACTGATGTGGTGTCCAGAGCACTGACATGCTTGTCCATCTAGCTTCCCAGACAACCTCTGGATCTGATACCTGTACCCCCTACCATAAGGGATGAAACGCTCATAAACCCAACTCATAACTAGAGTAGGGTGGCTCAAAGACTGTCCTGCAAATCTAACCACTCTGTACAAATCATGGTATGTAGTCCCCAAAATATCTACCCCCCAGGCATACTTACGGCCATGAACCTCGATCTTTGTGCAATGATGGGGGCCCAACAGTATAAGAGTGTATCTCCTCCCTTGTCCCCGACTAATCTTGAGGACAGGATACCCATGATGGCTCTCCAAAGGATAGGAATGGGAGCAATAGTAATGGACCAAACCTTCATTCCCTTCTTCGAGCCAGATGAGACAATGGTGTCTCCCATGTATGTGGCCCACTTGCATCATCATGGCCTGACCCCTATTGTCTCCAATGTCAGCCTCCTACCAAGTACCGGGAGTCCAAGGATGTGGTATACATCCTCCAGAGTGATAGTCCACTCACCCCTAACACCTGGAAACCGGAAGGTGTTCGATCTGCATCCTAGTAAGAGAATAAGTCACACAGAATGTGACTGGCAGGAGCAACATGGGGCACCCATGTTATCCACCAAATGCTACCCATTATAGAAGATCCATCTCATCTTGGGTCAGCTGATCTAAAATCCCAAGGAGCCAATCACACTCTCTCTCTACTCCAGCGTATGTACTCCACCTTCTTCATTCACCAAAACATGAAAAAAGAGCAAGTTAGTAATGTACATCACATGATAAGCTCATCAAAAACATAGCAAAACATTGAAATCACAAAAACATTGTTAGTTAAGATGCATTTTAGAATTTCTATTCCAGAACCACCACCAGGTGCAGGGGCGGCGGTTCTAGACCACCGCCTCTGTCTGGCGGTGGTCTGACCTGATTTCTCAAAACGTGCCCTTAACCCCAAAAATGCCCAAAAATAAGAAAATTGACCATTTCTAACAAAATAAAAGAATGCCCTATGGGCGCCCCCTAAGGACTCATTTGAAACAAGAAAATTTGAAAATGTCCCCCCTAGGTGAACTTTTCAACATTTTAACATCTAGGGCACAAAAAGACAAAAGAGGAAATAACTAACCTGGGAGCGCATCGGTTGATTTCTCACTCATGGAGGCATGATCTCTATCTCGCAATAGTCGTTTCGGTTGTATCCACGTTAGAAATGGTCAACGTATGTCCAGAGCCCCAAATTCACCAAATCAACAATGCACAAATGAATTGGAAAATGAGTTTGTTTCGATATATGTGTGTGTGTGTGTGTGTGTTATTTTAAACTCATTTTGAGTGTATGTGTTTACAGGGTTGGAGCATTGGTGCAGGTATATTTCTACATCCCCATGTAAATGGTAAGTTCTCTTGTCATTTTGGTTTAGTGTTTATTTTCAAATATCTTATCTATCTACACTTGATTCTCTTCTCCTTCTTGCAGGAAGCGGGAGCTTGGACAACGACATTTTCGACACACGGGCGTGTCAGGTATAGCTTCTAACTCCCCATTTCAGGAACGCCATACTCGGACTCTACGTTTTACACCTTTTCATGGCTAAGACGCTTCTCCGAGGGGGCAATATGTACGCACCCAAAATTGCATGTGCTACATTGTCGGGAAAACGGTTACAAAATCCCCAATGATGATTCAAAATCCTTTCAAGAAGGTGTTCAAGCTCCAAAACCCATTCACAGTATATATTTGTAGCCTAGATAGCCTTACTTAACTTTTCATGCATTTTTCCATCTCCCCTCGATTCTTTATGTGCTTGTTTTGGCCCTCGCACCGGGACCGCCCCTTCCTCGGTGGCGGTCCAAAACCGCCACCCTACGTAGGGCAACGGTCCTACCCGCTTTTTCCAGAATCTTCACACGTGTTTTAAACATGTGACGGTTCACTTAATTTTGCTTTTTGCATGCATCCATGAGCCGAATTGTCTAAAATTAGCTTTGTTTGCTTGGTTCTCCTTCCTCCTATTTTAAATAGATTTAATTGGTTGGAACTCCTTCTTCTTGCCTTGTGCATGAAGTAACCTCCTAGCCTCCATTCCTATATATTCCATGCTTGTATTCAAGCAAAAGGGGCCTAAGAATTTTGTGTATCTTGCATTGTTGTGCTGCCATAATCTTGCTAGGAATTGCATAGCCAAGTTCATATCTCTTGTGCTATCTCTCTTCTACTTGCATTGCGTCCAGATTGCTTCCAAGTTACCCTTGCTCAAGCGCCATCCTCTTGTTGATGTTCTTTGCATTCCCAATCCTTTGGACTCACATGAACACTTAGAGAATGAAAGGAAAGAACTGAGGGGATAGATACTGATACTACTAGATTTTCCAAGGTTCTTGCTCTTCCAGTTGGAGTTGTGTATTTGTTTGCTTTGTTTATCAAATTGTCAATTATGAATTGTTAATTTCAATTGCATATCAAATAGAGTAGAGAAATAGTTCATTCCAAATTAGCTAGACAATTTCAAGTAGATCAAATCAATAGGAAGTTGTCTCTTCAACATTACCAGGGAAGTTGTGGGGAACAATAGCTCTGTTAGGGTTATGATTTGTTCTTCACTTCTGAGGTAGGGTTGGAAAGATCTTTGATTGAATTAGAATAGATTTTAGATTTAGATTCACACATCTGCACAAATAGTTAGCTACATCCGGCTAATTGTTTTGTATTTAATTTGTTTATTAGATTAGATGCATTGTCTAAAAAGTTAGAAAAGAAAAAAACATTTACTTTCCATAGATTAGCTTGTTTTACTTTGCTTTGTTCTGATATATTGAGAAAATACCAAAAACATAGGTTAGATCTCCTTCGATAGATAGTTTTTTACTTGAAAGCAAGTCAGTTCATCTTGCATGACCATCAATGGTCCACAACAAGAAAAGACTTACGGTTGTGATCCCCTAGTTCCACAACCCAACGGGCCAGAGCTAATAACTAACATTGACACAAGCTTGTTTAACAGATCTTGCGCACACACCGCACATATACGCCGAGAAAATAGGACGATTAAATACATACAAATATCGCTTGCTAATCAAGCCTACGACTTTTGGAATGCTCCTGGAAATAGGGTTTGATTGCATGCATGACCATCTGAGGGCCTCAACCTCAACGAGTCTTTGGTTGTGATCCACAGGTCCCGTAACCCAATGACCTACTAGTCAACTAGATATTGACACTAGTTTATGCACATTAGTATTCATATCTTCCCGCTTCCACCCGATATTATTACACAACTTTCATTGTTGAATATAGCAGCCGATCAGGCTAAGACTTTCTGACAAGACCAAAAAATCACCCATAGTCCCTGCAGCTCCACTACACCTCTTGTCTTCACTTCCATGACCTTGTCTGGAAACCCATACAAGGCACCTGCAGGTTACTTTCCACGTATTCCATAACCAATCAATAGAATCTCGGTAACTAGAAATCGATTGGAGTCTCTGAGTGGCTATCATAACAGACCATACCATCACACCCCTTCAGGTTAGAAGAGCATTTTTTTCCTTAGATTCACAGATTCCAGTATTGCGTGTCGAAGACATAAGGTTGCCCAATTAGCTTGATCGTTGTCATCACTTTCACTTCCATTTCATTTCCACATCGGTTTGTCTCAGCACGACCTCGGGAGGTAGGGTGCAAAGAAGGTCACGTGTTGATTTTCTATCGCATCCCCACACACGAGTTTGATGGTAGTTGTGTCTTCTTGTCTCATTTTGATTGTTTGTTTATGTATTTATTTATTAAATTTATGTAATGTTTATTTTAGTTATAATGATTTTTAGGAAATTATAATATTACAAATTTGGGCTTTCATTACATCATAATTTGATTATTTTACCAATTTAAAAACAACTTTGTGTCTTCTTGACACTTTGTTTGGATTATTTAATTTTGTAATTTTATTTTATTAATGATTTTTAGGTTACCATATTAAAATTTGGTGATTTTTCATTTTATTTTTTAAATTTAAAAACAACTCATTTATGAAAACTTTGTATTCTTAATTTTTCCTTTTTATTTAAGACCAATTAATGTACTTTTATTTTATTTTTTTCATTTTAAAAATCGTTTCTTAATTTTTGTATGGTCCAATATTTACCCTTTTCATCACAATAAAATTTAGACCAGCCCTTCAAATTTAATCCCTCATTCACTATTAAAAAACGTCTTACGCGTAATATCAAGATTCAAAATTGTAGTGGGTATGAGGTTGCTAATTAGTGTTATCGATATTCATCAATTCAACTTATCAATAATTGGAAATTAAATCCGTAGTCGCAGATGTGGCCGCCCAATGTTTGAATTTCATACTGCTCGAATCAGCATTCAATTTTCAAAAACAATGATAAATGTTAAGATACATATCGAAAATGGCTGACGGATTGCACTCGGGAAATTTCTATGCTATCGTTATCTCGACAGGAATGGCATCGTTGAAAAGAGACGATATACGCGCGCTTATCTATAATACTCTCCCACTCGTGCGTCATTAGCGTTTATTCAATTTCAGGGCCTCCAAATTGAAGACAATATTTACAAAAATGACGATTTTAAAGATATTTTTGTGTACCCACGCAATGAGAAGCACGTCAAGGCTTGACCAGACTAGGTAGATATATTTTCAGCTCTCACAGATTCTCTACCTACCCAATTGATCTTTAAGCTCTATCTACTTAACTAATCTTTAAGAGGAAATAGAACTGCTTTCGGCTTAGTCCCAATTATTTAACAATTTAGAGAGAGACTTAGTACAATTTACTTTACTAAATTCACAAGAATCTGTATAAAAAACAAAGCAGGTCTATTTGCAACTCGAAACGTCAAGTGTTTATAAGAAATGACAATTTCATGTAGACACTCAATTTAGCAAGTCAAAGCGTTTAACACAAATCGATCACCTAATTAAGTCACGGAATTCCATCCTATAAATTGTGGCGAGCATTGATCATTCATAGCTTGAGTTCAATCCTTGTCTTGAGTTCTGAACAGTTTTCTGTTTTCACATCACCTTAACATGATGAGTGCTCTGACGACCATTTTCCTTGTGCTTGCTCTCGTGTTTGTGACTGTCGACGCTTGCGCGAGTTCTAACCGCAGGGTGGCGGTGAAGTCGGCATGTGGCCAAACTTTTATCCTCAACGATGCGTCTCGTCTATGGCTTCGTATCCTGCTTATCACACTGCCAACATTGATAATCTTACTACCGTCGCATTGGAAGCCAGCCTGCAACTGGCGCAAAAAGCTCGCGAGTTCGCCACAAGTCTCCAAAATAATGCTATGACTGAAAGAGAGCGCGCGGCCTGGCAAGATTGTTTGGAGCTGTTTGAAGATACCATCGATCGTCTCAACGTCTGCTTGAGCAACAAAGACAAGGCCCCACTTTGGCTGAGCGCGGCGCTTACAAATCAGGAAACTTGCCTCAATGGATTTCGTGATCTCAATCTCACAGCCACTAATTCTATCAGAGATCTCATGTATTCAAGAGCTATGAATCTGTCGGAGTTAGTGAGTAACTCGCTTTCCATGTACAAGCTCTCCACAAGCACCCTGCCTACCAACACCGGCAAAAACCGGCGGGTGTTATCTGTATATGACAGCCAAGCTGGAAAATTCTATTCCAACTATGGCCGTGTCAGTGAAGATGGATTTCCAGAATGGATATCCGCTGGAGACCGAAAGCTATTGCAGACGTCGAGTCCGGCAAGGCAAGCGAACGCGGTGGTTGCTCAAGATGGTTCTGGCAATTACAGAACAATCGCTCAGGCAGTTAACGCTGCACCTCAGAAGAGCAGAAGAAGATATGTCATCTACATTAAGGAGGGAACTTACAAGGAGAATGTCGACATATCTAAGAACATAATAAATTTAATGCTCGTTGGCGACGGCGAAGATAGAACCGTGGTGACTGGAAGTAGGAGCGTGCAAGACGGCGTTACTACCTTCAAAACAGCTACTGTCGGTAAGACATTAAAACCAGAACTAATCTGTTAACAAAAAAGGTTCGAAATTTGCGCAAATAAAACAACTTATGTGATTGTTATGTTTTTCACAGCGGTGTCTGGCAACGGATTCATGGCAAGGGATATGACGTTCGAGAACACGGCAGGAGCGCAGAAACACCAAGCCGTTGCACTTCGAGTGGGATCAGACCAGTCGGTGGTGTACCGGTGCAGCATCAAAGGGTATCAAGACACTTTGTATGTCTATTCCTCCGCCAATTCTACCGCGAAGTCGATATCTATGGCACAGTCGACTTCATCTTCGGCAACGCAGCCGTGGTCATTCAAAACAGCAATATCATCGCCAGACGACCTTTGAGCAACCAGAAGAACACCATCACTGCACAGGGTAGAACAGATCCCAACGAAAACACCGGAATTTCCATCCACAATTGCAGAGTACGTGCTTCCTCTGATTTAGTACCTGTGAAGGGGTCGATCAAAACATATCTGGGAAGGCCGTGGAAACAATACTCTCGCACTGTTTTCATGCAATCCATTCTTGACGATCTCATTCATCCCGCTGGTTGGTTGGAATGGGACGGGAATTTTGCTCTAAATACGTTATATTACGGCGAATACATGAACAGGGGAGGTGGCGCGGGGACATCAAGACGCGTGAAGTGGCGTGGTTATCGTGTGATAAGGAGTGCGAGTGAAGCATCCAAGTTTAGCGTTGGGAATTTCATATCTGGAAGCTCTTGGATTCCGGCTACAGGTGTCGCCTTTACTTCAGGGTTGAACTGATCATTACTGTGTATTTGTTTAGAGTATTTTTTCTGTTCAAATTAATTTTGTGTAAAGGACTGTTCTGGACCATATCTCCATTTATGCGTGTCATCTGTGCGCAAATAAAATTCTATCTGGAACGATAAGTAAAGGACTGTTCTGAATTTCTTAAACGCATTTTTTTAGTATTTGAATATTAATGATTGGCAAACAGGGGTTAAATTTGACGGCAACCTATGTCCCTCAAACACAGGTGACGGTAAATTTTAAATCTTGGCTTTCAAATATACAAAATAGTAATATTTTTATAATATTAATAAAATATTATTCTATATATAAAAATGACAGTCATCCTTAAAATTTGTAAATAGTATATGATAATTTTTACAAATATTCGTAAATATTTTACGGCTAAAATTACGAAAAACATCTAAACGAACATTAAATTTAACCCATGTTGGCAAAGAATGATAAATTTTTACAAATATCACAAAAAAATAACTTATAAAAATATTTGAATAAATAATTTCAAATTTAATGTTACATTTGAAACACTTGTGGTTTCCCTAATTTAATCATAATCTTTAATAAGTTTAGTAGGTATCACACAACAACTTTCAGATTTTTTTACTTTCGTGATCATTTTCTTTTCAAAGCAAGATCTTTAACATGTGCAAACAATGACAAAATATATATATATATATGTGTGTGTGTGTGTGTGTGGGGGAACATGATTTTTTATACGATGGATTTACTTGTTAGTAAGAGTGACAAGACATATGACCCTCGACATCTTTCTAATTGCTCATGTAATTCAATTAAGGCCTCGTGTAAATAATATCAATGCGTCCTCCTTGAATGGCATTGAACACATGAAATTCAATAATCAAAACATCCCCACACAAAAAAATACTAAACATGTATGTTAACACTATTAATATGAATGCAGATGTTGTTTAAGATATTTCCTTAATGAAACCTTCTTTTGGGCTTATAAAGATTTTTTTATTGATATCTATTTTTTTTTTAAAAATTGATATTTATCTCTTCAACTTTGTTGTCTATTTATAAGTGATTAAAGTATCATAAAGTTTTTCTCAATCCTTTATATCAATATGTATTTTTATTTGGAATATGATGTGTTTCTACTTATGTTTTATATGATTAATGATATAAAATGTTGAACTTCAAGAATTGATATGATAGTAACTATATATGTTTAAATGTGAATTACCACCAAAAATATTAAATATCAACCTAATCTTTTCCCGTATAAAATATCAATCATACCCCCAAATTTTAAGCCTTTATAGAATATATAGACTATAGAACCTATATACACTGACATTATTGTTTCCATGTATATAAAGACAATGACCTAGATTAATATGCTTTTAATGACACCAATATCAATTAGAATTAAAAAATTACCCAGAAACCCATTTTTCAAAGTGTCAAAGTGGCAAGTACTTGCTAGAAATTGGTGTATAGGATTTGAGGCCAATTTTTTATGACACGAGTGTTCATAGGTTACAACTAGACACTTACGACTGTAAGGGTTGTGTTAATAACCCTTACATCTATAACTCTTACGGTCATGTGCATTAAGGTCATAACTCGGTAAATACACACCAATAAACCGTTCCCTGTAAACCAATACAAAATAAAAATTCCCGCTAAAATATAGTGTGTAAAGGTTTATCTATAGTGTAAAGGTATGTTTGACTTTGTGCTTCAATTATTTGTTTTAAATGAATAAATTTGTATTAAAAAAATTTAAAAATTGTAATTTATAATATTATATTATTACGAATTAATACTCATTTTGTTACAAATTAATAGTTTTAATTACAAATCACTACCAAAATCATGATTTTTTTAACTACAAATCATTACCGGAAAATTTACACCAAATTGCTAAAATTCTTTCACAAAATTGTAATTCAAAAATTGATCAAGACTTATCTCTTTTGATATTGACTTTGATAGATTAATCAAAATTATATTTCATGTTATGATTTCTTAACATTATCTAGAATTAAATCTTATTTTTCACATGGAAGAAAATTATCCAAGTCTTCATAAACTAATTTTATCTCAACCCTCCTCTTATAGCACTTGATAAGCCATAGACCCGCATAATGTAAGAAAATACATTTTCTTTAATCATTACACTTATTCTTAATTACTTCAGTAGGTATTACAAAATGTTCATTATTCATATTTTGTCTTCAATTTCATGGTTTGATTACACTCATTGAATTGAACTATTTTATACCATGTCACTAACATTTATCTCTAGATTCATGTGATATAGTTTGTATTATATATCAAACCTTATTTTTACTTAAACTTTAATTATTTAATATTTTATGGTCTAGATATCCCTATTTTATGAAATTGGGTCTTATTTACTAGTTTTATATATTCTTATATATGAAATGTAACATTTCATGGTTAGTTTAATACATTTATTAATGTAAAATGAATTTCCAAAACTACATATCGGTGAATCTAATTATCTTACATTTTGTGTTACTTTCTAGAGTTAGATCTTACTTCTTTTGATAAATTTAATTTTCTCATGACCCGTATAATAAATTTATTTCAAGTAGTATATATAAATTATAGTAAAAGTATATTTGAAGAACAAAAAAACAATTAATTGTATGTAATTAAATTTAGAAAGAGAAACAAGCATTAACATGATTACGGAAAGACCCGACCTAATTCTAATGGAAAATGATCACAATCAAGACTCGATAAAATAATTGATATATATGAATTTGGCTTATATTCACTATGTTTAATACCAGGAGCTAGATTTTTGGATGATATTTGTTGGCCATTGTGTCTTAGGTTTTCATTAATGTTAAAGGTCATTGATGTAAAAGGGTGTTTAGGTGTCATATGTGTCTCCATGAGGTGTGCACCACGGTCAAGTCTCGAAGGTGTATTGGTAGTGTCTAGTTTTTCATGAAGTTTTATGTTGTCTTTGAGCATGGTCATAGTATGGGCTCTCCAGTGGTTGTTGAAGGTTTTCATGAGGTCAAGCAAGGTTATTATAATGTGTGAGAGGTTTTAATGAGTGTGTAAGAGGTCAACAAGGTTAGTTCATGTGATGTCATGTGTTATAGCAATCATTCTAATCATATTCCTAGACCTAGTGCATGAGGTTTGGCATGGAAACATGAATCATGGAGTAGAGAAGTTATGTATGAGGATATGAAATGTGTTATGATATTTCATATCATGTGTATGATGAGTTTCAGGTCATTATTCAACAATTTCATGAATGTTCATGGTCCTTGTGGAGAAAGTTTGTAAAGACTAGTCAAGAACACACGGGTAAGTCTCGATTGTCTGGAAATATTCAGGTGTATTTGAGCAATTAAGTGAGTTGGCATTGTTAAAGTATGTTTTCATGATGCTTTGTGATAAGTTTTAGGTCATAATGATGATATTTTCTCAAGATATGAAGTTTTTTCCAATTGAGTTCTAAAGGAGCAAAATCAAGCTCAATATGTGATCTTCAGATGCTCACCCACTCACACACACTTTGCATGGGATCTTTTGGATTTGGGGGATGATGTTTAATTGAGATAATAGCACTTTGCAAAAATAATGGATTTATTTTATCGTCAGAATTTTATGAACAATTGTTAAGAAGTCAGACTACTTTTAAACCCTAGTGAAACCCTCCTTCTACATCGACTTGGAATATTTGATTTGTATGGACTCTAAATGATGTTTGAAAGAAAAATTTATGCATCATAGTTGTAGTTGATTCTTCATAGTTAATTTTGGAATTGGTTTCATGATCCATTTGTTTCAGTAAGAGAGAGAAAAACCCTTGTTTGTAGGATATTGACAGCTTCACTTTGAGATGGAAGATTTTGGATGAAAATCAAACTATTCCATAATCATTGGTAGATGTGTTACATGGCCGTGAAAAGTTTTAGGTAGGTAAAGTGAAGAAAATGAAAGATACAAGTCCACAAAGTTGTTAGTGTAGGTCATTATTTATCCTTTTATTTATCTATTAGGATAATGCTTACACTTCTATTATCCCTACACTTGTTAGGTTAGCTTGCTTAGGTGTACTAGTTGTGTGGAGTTATCTTACTAGTTGTGTTGAGTTAGCTTCTCAGTTATGTGGAGTTAGCTTACTAGTCTTCTGGAGTTAACTTAACTAATAGTATCGCTTAGTGGGAGTTCTTCACCACCGATTTAGACCTATTAGTTACACTTCCCTTCTCCTATATGTACATCTTTCTTATTGATTAATTCAAATCATTGTATTGTAATGTATTGAGCATTATGGGTTATGATGGATTTCCATAAATGGTATTTTAGCTCTTCTGTTTTGTAAATCTAATGTGGTGTGTTATTATCATCTAAGATCATGGCTTAAAACAATATTCTTACCATTCCTTTCATGGTATCAGAGCTATAGATGATATAGACATCCATCTGTAAGTTTTTATTTGCAAGCAAGGGTTTATTATTTTCATGTATTTGGAATTTGTTAGCAATTTTTTGTAGCATGCATTTCATGCAAAATGGATTCGCTTATTAAATTTCAAGGTCTTTGAAACCCTAGAATCAATCAGTAAACTCGACCATGTTTTGAGACAGTCAAATCGAACGTAGATTTGTACCCTTTAGGTGTAATTATTATCCGTTAGATATAAGTGTGTACCTTCCTGATGTATTCTTTTATCCTCTGGATATTTTTTTGATGCGATATTTTATCCAAAGAGACTCATATATGTACCCTCTAGTTGCATTCTTTTATCCATTGGATAAAGGTGTGTACCATTTGTATGCATTCTTTTATCCTCCGGATATTTCGTTTTGGATTCACTCTTTTATCCACTAGACGCAGATTTGTACCTTCCGGGTGCATTCTTTTATCCATTGGATATAAGTGTGTACCTTCTAGATGCATTCTTTTACTCTCTGGATATTTATGTTTTGGATGTATTCTTTTATCCACTGGATGCAGGTCTATACCTTTTGGGTGCATTCGTTTATCCATTGGATCTAGACGTGTACCCTCCGAATGCAATGATGATTACCCTCTGGACATTCATGTTTTAGGCGAATATATTTTATCCTTTGGTTGCAAGCTTGTATCATGTGGATGCACTCTTTTACCCTTTGGACATTTGGGTGTCATGCATACCTTTTCAAAAACATCGCATTAAAATATTATTTTAATAGTAAAACCTTCTAGAGCTCATAACTTTTTATCCATAGCTCAAATTAAGGTGATATTTTTTTAAATTGAATATTTTTTTGAGATATACGTATTGGTGAAATTTTTACACACACATTTCAAACGTAAAATTTAATTTTACTCATTGTAATATTTACATGCACTCAATTACTAGCACCCACTCTGAGACACTAGCGCCCATGTGCTTGTGTCCATTCTGGGTGCTTTTGTCTTGTTTATTCTTTTTACACATTTTGACATTTGTGGTCGAATTTTCACTTTTATTATCCTTATCATGTGTTCATAGTCGGCATTTTGTGTCACTAATGTTGAAATTAAAACAAGAGACTCATATATATACACAACATACACACTATTATTCTAGTGGAAATTCAAAGGGGCTATCACATCTACATACTATCACTATTATCAAAAGGGACTGCATTTTGGGATACATACATTATATAGGAAGGGGAAGTCTTGAATTCCATAACACACATTTGCATCAAAGATAGCTACAGGCAAGACTATCTTGGCATCATCAATGCGAGGAAATCTAAGGACACTATCTCATACACAAGCACACAAAACTACATGGAGTCTAAAATGTAGTGTAGTCCTCGGTACTAAGTTCACTCATCTAATTTGACCATGGGGGTCGGTATGACTTCACATATTGTATATTTTATTCATGTCTAATGTGTTTATGATATTTTCTATATGGCTAGGTTTTCATTTGTAGGTTACAGGGTGTTATCGAAAACACTAACAACAAAGTCGAGAGATAAAGAAAATATTGGAGAAAATACCCTCGAGACCCATAGAAATAGTAGATCATGAATATTGGCATACATGCTAGCGCCTAGATCGACATTAACGCCCAAGTTCTCCTGTCCTCCTATGGGCGCTCCTATCCAACATACTCTAGAGTCCTATAACTCTTTATCACTATTTTGACATCATTTCCAACCATATCCAAGCAAATACATAGTCCCGACCACCTCCGAGTTGCACATAAACCATCTAAATCATCTATCTCTCTCGTTTTCTTAGATTTTTACACTATTTGAGTATTTATCATTTGTATATTGTTGTATATTATCATTTGTATATCACTTGTTACATTAGTTACTCTGAAAATAAGATTTAAGTCCATTTATATTAAATCATTTTGGTGAACCCCACTCTTATTCAAACTCCTTGCCTTCGTATCTCAAACCCTCGTCGCTAAAAAAAAAAGGTACCCATTTCCAAAGCACTATATGACCTATATGCCTATAAATAATGTGAATTTTGTAACCTCGTGCAAAATCCTTAATATGATCCAAAAGTCCTCCAACAACTCCTTGACTTCCAAAAATCTCTTCCTATTGGTTTCCAAACCCCTAATTTTTGCATAGTTTCCCCTACCAAAACTTTACCACATGTTCTCCCTCATCTATCATAGCCACGAATGATCCTCCATCCTCCTCTCCTTATACTATGGCAAATGATAGCAGTAATATAGATTATTTGCATGATGAGGTTCTTTCTTGTGAAAATATGGATGTTAATAACTCTAATTATGATAATGAAAATGTACATATGAATAATGATGTTGTTGTTATTAATTAAGTTGAATGTGAATCTATCTCTCCTACCATTCTTACTTCTAAAATTGTTTCCAATTATTTCCATGATAAATCTAATGCTAGCACTACTACAACTTCTTTGTATGTTGATGATAATCTTGATGAAATCCTTGCTTGTGAAAATATGACTGATAGTGACTTTGATTCTGATAATGATACTACACATGTTAATGATGATGTTTCTTCCATTAAAATTGTTGAATGTGAATCTACACCTCCTCTTTCTTCTACTTTATGAAGCTACTTCCAATGATTCCATGTTGACACCAATCCTACTCCTAATACACCTCTCATTATGTCTCATGATCCTACACCTAGTATATCTCATAGAGCTTCCACATTCATCTCCTCCTCTCACACCTCCATCCCCTCCTTCCACATCCACTCCCCTTCTTAAGTTCCCATGATCACTCACAATGGTAAGATTCAACCCCTTAATGTGTCCCTCACTTCCTAAACCATCCCTTCACAGGGACATCATATCTCTCATGCATTTTTTTGGTAATTTGAAAACTCAAGTTCATACCCTTACCCTTGAGAGTAGAGCCTATTATGCCTCCATTGACAATAATTCCCTTCCTAGAAATCCCATTCCTAAGAAGATTCACAATTTTTCTTTCCCCAGGGTTTCATCATGCCTACTTTCTCATGTTTCGATGGTACAGAAATCCCTATTTACATCTAAAACATTACCGATTAGCCATGGATTCTTATTCCAATGATCAATTGTTACTCAAAGCCTTTCGTCATAACCTTGTTGATCATGCTCTCCAATGGTATACTCATTTACCTAATGGATCTATTAGTACTTATTATGATATGGAGGATGTTTTTCTTAGACATTTTATTTCTAACAATGGTCCTAAAGTTACATATGAACGCTTTCCTTCTTTACATCAAGGAAAGAAAGAACCAATTTTAGATTATATTTTACACTTTAATTCTTACATGCATCAGTTACTATTTCAACCTATTTATCTAGAAATGCAATTTATCTTTTTCATGGCTTAATTCCCTCGTTAAAAGAGAAATTATTATATAATACATGTGATTCATTTACTCTGTTGTGTTATAAGGTTATTGATTTAGAGAAGGAATTAATTGCGAATCTTTTTATAACACCCCCTTATACTTCTTTTATTCCTCCCTTAACTACTAAATATTCTCCTCTCCCACCTATTGACCCCCCGTTATGGTCATCATCTCATTCTCCGCGTAAGCATCTTCCTTCCCCACAACCATGTTGGCATTCACCTAAATATTCTCCACCTCCCACCAGTGAACCATTACACATTTCACATACTGCTAAACCACATGATGTCTTAAGCACCTTACTTGATAATCGGATAATTTGTTTACCTTCCAACTAGCATCATCCCCCTCACCGGTTACACCACCATTATGACCACCCTTTTTACAATTTCCATAGCTTCATTGGCCACCATGAAAATGAATGTTATGCTCTCCATGATAGACTACAACAATTAGAAGACAAAGGTGTCATTTCCTTCCACTCCTCTGGCAAGTTATCTTTCTCTCTCCTATTCCACATAAGAGAGCCTTTGCCACTGTTAGCTTATCTCATTCACCTCCTCCTAAGGTTATTATTCGTCTACCTCCTAAGGTCATCATTCATCCACCTCCTCCAGCTTGTCCCACCTATAGCCACATCATCTCACCCTACACACATTGCTATTGCATCTCATTGGCTTCCTAAGCAGCCTGCTTCCGCACTTCCCACTATCACACCTCCCATTATTAGCACCATTTCCTTTGATATCTAATTTGGCACCTATACTCACACTATTGTTGTTCCACATGCTCCTATGGTGCATTGTAGGCCTCTTCACCTCTAGTATATGATACCCATTTCCATCTCATTACCCGATGACACACTCGTGTTCTTAAGGTTCATACATGACTATTGAGGGAATTGTTACTTAAATGAACATCATTCTCACACTATGGGTTATCGTTCTTATTCCCCCACCCTTCATCCTTATCACATGTGATTGTGAACATTAGTTTACATCTCCTCATTATACAAGTATCCATGTGCTATTATATCATTATTTTATCTTATCTAAATCATATTACCATTTTGTTGTCACCCTCAAAATCCCCCTCATTTTTTAAGTCAAATTCAAAAAATTGAGCTCATGCCCTCCATAAGTGTTCAAGTAAAGTTGGAAGTCTGAAAAGATAGAGAAATTCATGCTTTGAAGTTGTTTAAACTCTCTAGTCTGCATGTTTTGATAAATTTTTCATTTTCCTATCTGGATGTGTGAAAATATTATTGTTGTCCTCATTTGAATGAAATTATCAATCTTTCTATGGCCATGGATTTTCAAACCTTATATTGTTTTCAATTCCTTGGTTCACAAAAGAAATTTGAAAATCTGGCACAAAATGGTGGAGTTTTTCTTCTTCTCTGTATTTTTCCACAGTCGTGAATGACGGGTGTTTTCTTCCTTGTCAAATTTTGGCCCCATTATCCATGGGTACATGGACATATCTAATTGGATGCGGAAAGACGAGTCCTATTTGTGTTTTGAGGCATTATGGTGATGAGGAAAAAGTCAAATATTAATCCCGCATTGAAAGTCAAAGTGGGGAAGCGGGTCGGCGGGGAGATTTGAGGTTTTGAGCCCTTCTATAAAAAGGGCTAAAATTCATAAAGTGACCCACAGCCCTAATCACGCTATGAGAAAAAAGTCACATGTTGAGCCCACATCAAAGGTCAAAGCGGGGAAGCGGGTTAGTGGAAGTCTCCACGTGTCACCTGTGCAACTTCAAAGGCAAAATCCAAAGGCAGGTTCCAAATGAGCATCAACTCTCCACGTGTCTAGGGTCAGATATACGGCCCCACCAAACAAAAGGGATAAATTCAAATATTGAGCCCGCATTGAAAGTCAAAGCGAGGGAAGTGGGGCATCGGGGAGATTTGACAATTTGAGCCTTGTTTTCAATAAAGGGGCTTAAAGTTAAAAAGTGACCTAAACCCCATCAACGCCAAGGAAAAATTCAAATACTAAGCCCGCATCAAAGGTCAAAGCAGGGAGGCGGGCCGGAAATGATTTGTGTTTTGAGCCTTTTTGTAAAAAGGGCTAAAAGTCATAAAGCGAGCCGCGATTCCTTCGCCAATCAAGTGAGGCCACGTGTCAAGACCATATCAAAAGCGGAGAGCAGACCAAAAATGTAAAAATTCCAAATCTCTATAAAGTCACAAAATGCAAAAGGCATCCTCCATGCCCGCTCCAATAAATTTCTCCCACGTGGATGACTTTGGTTTAAAGCTTCAAAGGAAAGATGAACGGTTCAAATTCAAAGTTACAAAATGGGTGTAACGGCTGCATTATGAAGAGTCTAGTTTTCTCTCCATTGGTGGTGTTTCTTCACGAATCAAGAATCTAAATGAACGCGAATGATTATATATATATATATATATATATATATATATATATATATATATATATATATATTGTATTCCATTTCTTTCTAACAAAAAGAAGTTGCAATTGTTTCTTGCAAGATATTTAATGGCTTTTTCATGCCATTGTACAGGGTTGGAAATTGATCTTGTAAACTCACGAGTGCAATGTACTTAGAGAAAGCAAAGGAGATAGCCATTTTCTTCTACTTCCCTCCATTCTCAAATTTCTTCCATTCCCACATTATGTACAACTTTTGTTTAAGCATCAATACAAGAAGAAGAATTTTGTAGCCTTTTTTATGAGGATATTTTAGAAACTTTGAGTTTGCAATATTATCTCGTCTTGTTGCCATTTACAAGTTTGTTTCTTCTCATAAATGCATGTGTTAAAGTTTCTAACTAATGTGTGCAAGAATCTAATTTTCTACCTGTAACATTAGTTCTCCTACCTCTTTTCTCACTCCCTTTCCCACCTTCATAGAAAATTTCCCCCTTATAGATAACTACAAGCATTTTCTGTAGGGTCAATGGAGTGCCCCTGTTGGATCCCCGACCGAAAGGCCACCATAGAAATCCATACTTTCTTATGCATGCATACATGGCAGTCTTGACCGGTTAAGTAGAGGGACTTAGATTCCCAGAGCATTTGCAAGGAATTCACAAATTTGTCCACATGAAAATTTCCTCGCCAATCAAGTTTTTTGGTGCCCACCGTGGGGCATTTAGCAAGATTCGCACTTTGAATGTGACTACAAGGTCGAAAATTCAAAAAAAGAGAAAATTCTATAATTTAAATGGCTATATGAGCCACATGGATTCAAATCATGGCTATTCCAGGAAACCATCTTGTTTAAAGACCCAAATTACTCTTCCACATCCAAGAAGACGTTGCTTTAGATTTGAGGGAAGCTATCTGGCATAATAGACAAAGTGTCAATCACTACTTCATTGCCACAAGAATTCTGGACCTTGAAGAAGAACACGCTGCTTGAATTGGAGAGGCAAAGACAAATTCCAACCACAAAGAAGAGCATAGATTTTCAAGCTGGTGGATAGAAGATTCACCTCAGCAACAGAGACAAGGAGGAAAAATTGATCCCATTTTTGAGGAACTTCAAAGGAGACAAGAGCTACTCGGAATCCAGAGGCTTTATTTTCAAGCAACCGGCCATGTTGGGAACCTGAGTGTTGCCAATCCTTTGATGGTGAATTTTCATACATCAATGAGAACCTTGTAGACTTCACTGACATGAAGACCAAAGAAGAAGCTAGAGAAAGAGAGGCGAGAGCCGACGAAGAAATAAGAGCTCAACTCGAAGAAATCGAGAGACTTCAAGCCGAGGTAGACGAAAGAGTAGCAGCAGAAGCTGCAGCCTTAGCAAGGTTAGAAGCTAGAAACAGAAATAGAATGGGGGATCGTGAGCGTGAGCATGAAAGTGAGGCCCATAGGCCTAATGTACCATGTGGAGGAAACACTGGTCCACTTGCTCTTGCTCAACCACTCCATGAGCTACCAAGAGGCTCGAGAAAAAACTTCCCAAAATTCAAAGGGGATGGTTCTCAACTCCCCGAAGAGCATGTAGTAGCATTTATCACTGCTTGCAGTGTGTTGGGTGTTGAGGATGAAGATGTGTCAGTCTAACTCTTTGTGCAGTCACTTCAAGAGAAAGTTGTCAAATGGTTCTACATGCTACCACCGAGGTCCGTCACTTGTTGGAAGGATATAAGAAGTGCATTCGAACACAGGTTCAAGAGCACAGAAGATTGTCAAGATCTTCTGGTCCAATTGGTACAAATGAAGAAAGAAACATTTTAGTCAATGAGGGACTTTGTAGCAAGATATAACAGAGTGATAAGAAGAATCCCTAAAGATGTGGTGCCTCCTAAAAATAATTTGAAGAGATTCTTCATCAGTGCCTTGCCATCAGAAGTAGGTTTCTTCCTTAGAAGAACCTAACCAAGAACATTAAGGGAAGCTCAAGACCATGTAATAGAAACCGATGATGATCTAATCTTGTCCAGAAAGGTGAAAGGCCCCAATGGAAAGCAAAAGGGTCAGAATTCAAACTCTGTCACCACAGATCCAATGTTCCAAAAAATGGCAAATGACTTGGTTGCCTTGAAGAAGTAGTTATCTCATATCACAATGTAGAATGCTTCAAGGAAACCAAACCCCAGATAGGCCAAGGATTGTTCCACCTCTTGTCAGCTTGCTCTTGAAGCACCACCAGTCAATGCCATCTATGACACAAAAGAGCCAGAGGAGGAAGTAGAAATTGATGAAACTAAAGAAGAAAATATGGAAGACTATGAAAACTATCTTGAGGTTGAGGAAGTTGATATACACAATGGCCTAATTGAGTACGTTGATGATGAAGATGAGAATGATGAAGAATCTCCAAGTTTCTCATGTGTTGTTTTCACTTATGCACAATCCAGGAAAGGTGCTTCATCCTCAACAGCTGTGGTAAAGGATAAGAAGAATAAAGAAGATTCTCCCCCAGAGGTCACACAAAATAAAATCATCAGTAGAGGATCACCATTACCACCTTCTATGGAGTCAACCAAAGACAAATAGACTCACCGGTTGTCGTGGATCATGCTACTATGCCAATTAAGTCATCTAATTCTTCTCCCAACCCAAAATTTGCTAAGAATAATTCTCCTTTAAATGTTGTTCCTACAAAAACATCTAAGCTTCAATAAAAGCTACACCCTCACCCCCTTCCAAGAGAAATTACTACACCTGAAAAGGAGAATTCAACACCAAAAGTAACAAATCCTCTACCATGTAAATCTTCCTCCATTTCTATAACCTCTTCCTCACTCACCATAACCCCATTTGACTTTGTGGAACATGCAAGCAAAACCAAATTCCAACTCTCAGAAATAGAATACCTACAAACACACCCTTCCCAGTTTGACGAGGTGCTCATTAATACATTCATGGTGGTTACCCCGTATCCTCGAGTCCTAATTCTAAATTCTTACTTCCCACACCATCCACACCACCTTCCCAAAACATGCTAGCCCTCAGTGCCTCCAAAACCAACAGGGTTGAACCTTTCTACCTATCACTCCTCATTAAAGGCTTCCAACTAAATAATTGTATCATAGATTCTGGAGCCTCAAACAACGTGATGCCAGAAAAAGTTGCAAATGCTCTAGGCCTCACCTTGACCACGGTAAATGGCACCTACTACTCAATGGAATCCAAACAAGTGCCATTGGTAGGAAGAATCAAAGATGCACAGTAGCACTCGCTGATTTTCCGCACAAAAGGTGCTCCTAACCATACTAGTAGTGGACATCCCAAAGATCCTTTGGTATGTTATTGAGTAGGAGTTTTGCAGAGAGACCTCTGGGTGGAGAGATAAAAATGAATTGGTCATCTACAACTATCCCAAGAAAAGGTGAGATGAAGAAGTTGCTACTAAGTAAGAAAGATGAAGTTCACAGTAGGAAAGTCTAATGATCCGAAAGAAAACATTCTCTTTCAAGATTGTGGGCTAGGAAACTACTTCCTCACATCAAAGAAAGAGGAGAACTTGCCACTTATCATGGAGGAAGAGGAAGATCAAATTTGGATAATGGAATTTGATGGTAGTCATTCCAGTGTGGGCTCGGGAGTTGGTGTATTATTGTACTCTCCTTCCAATGAGTTGTACCCATTTACCTACAAGCTGTAATTTGATAATACAAATAACACTACAGAGTATGAAGCACTACTCTTAGGCATGAGTGTAGTAGAGGACATGGGAATTAAGAAATTGAGATGCCAAGGTGATGTAAAGGTTATAGTAAAGCAGGTCCGCCAACAATATCAGGTGAAGAATCCAAGACTCGGCATTATAGAAACAAAGTGTGGGACTGCATTGAATCTTTTGATGCATTTTCCATTGAAGTTATTCCAAGGGAACAGAATGAAAAGGTTGATTCTCTTGCAGTGTCAACTTCCCTAATAACACCTCATCCTTCTTTTGGTAAAGACAAAGTGACCAATGAAATGGTATTCAGGCCTAGTGTACCGATAATGCAAATCATTGGCAAGTCTTCAATGATGATAACCAAATTCTAGCCTTTTTAGAGCAAAGAGATAATTTCAATAATCTCTTCTTCGAAGGAGGTGAAAATCCACACCGAGAAGCAAAGACCCAAAGAAGGGAAAGTAGGAATTGAAGGGATTTATGATGAGGGAGTAATCAAATTGAAAGGGAACAAAATTCCCAAAGGCCTAGTCTCTTTAGAAGACCTCTTTGCAAAACATGATAGATTCATTCAAGAGAAAGAAAATCAATCTTCTTGGTGCCCAGCTGATTTTGATAAAGAAAAAATTGGTACCCTGGAGGAACCAAGGATGGTCAATATTAGAAAAAAATTCTCACCAAAGAAAAAATAAGGTTTGTTGCATTACTCAAGAAATACTCAGATGTCTTGGCCTACTCTTATGATGAACTCAAATCCTTCCAGCCAAAGGAAATGCATCACTCAATTCCTTTGAAGTAGGGTGTTAAGCCCTTCAGTAGAAACAAAGGCCGTACAACCCAAAGATTGTTGATACCATCAAGGAGGAGGTAACAAATATGCTTAATGCAAGGATCATATTTCCCATCCACCATTCAACGTGGGTGGCTAACATTGTGCCAATGGTGGAAGAAGAATGGTGAAATAAGGATATGTGTAGATTTTTGCAACCTAAACCAGGCATCACTAAAGGACAATTATCCTCTTCCTATCATGGACCATATCTTGTAAGCAGTCACTAGATCTGAAATGCTTTCATTACTTGATGGATTCTCATGGATATAATCAAATCAAAGTGGCAAAGGAGGACCGCACCAAGATAGCCTTTACAACACCTTGGGGCACTTTTGCCTACAGCAGAATGCCTTTTGGCCTAATCAATGTAGGAGCTACATTCCAAAGGGCGATGGATCTAGCCTTCAAAGATCTGAAGCATTGCATTTTCATATATCTTGATGATCTCATAGTATTTTCAAAGAAGAGGGGAGATCATATCTATCAATTGGAGTAGGTAGTTGTAAGGTGTAGGAAACATGGCATATCACTAAATCAAAAAAAGTGCATTTTTAGAGTCACAGAAAGCAAGTTATTAGGGCACATTGTGAACAAACATGGAGCACACATTGATCCTGAGAGGATTAGATCCATTCAAGTATTAGCCCTACCCTTAAGCATGAAATGAGTTCATTCATTCTTCGAAAATGTGAACTTTCTTCATCGTTTTGTGTCTAAGTTTGCTGAGTTGACGAAGCACATCACTTCCATGATGAAACCACAAGAAAACTTCAAATGGAACAATGAAGGAAGGTATCATTTGAAGAGATCAATAAATCCATTGCCAAGGCTCTGACTCTTGTATCTCCATATTTTAACAAAGAATTCATCATGTATTGCTATACATCAAAACATACACTCTCTATCGTTCTTGTTCAGAAAAATGATGAAGGCGTGGAAGCACCAATTGCCTTCATGAGTTTTCCTTTGAAAAAGCATGAGCTAAAATATAGCCAATTGGAGAAGCATGCCTATGCAGTGGTCAAGGCTGTAAAAAACTTCAAGTTTTACATTCTCAATTCCCATATAGTGGTGATGGTCCCCGGTAGTGCAATCAAGTCCATCTTGACACAATAGGATCCCAGAGCTAAAAGAGGAAATTGGATTACAAAGACTCAAGAATATGGCCTCGAGATTCAACCTCCAATCTGGTAAGGGGAAATGGTTTGTGCAAGTTGATTGATGAAGATGAAACAATCAAAGTTCAATATGGCGAAGAAAATTGTGCTTGCTCAACTTGTTTAGAAGACAACCCACATGTTCTCTTTTTCACCACTACTGATGAGTGGTATGTTGTTATTGCCTATTACCCGACTTATGGAGAATTCCCTCCCCATCTTGATTACAAGAAAAGGAGAACACTTAAGTGAAGGTAGCTAAATTTGTAATATAAAATCATGCGCTTTACAAAAGAGGCATGGATGGTTGTTTCCTTAGTCATGCAGTAGATAAAGAGAAATAAGAAAAGTTTCTTAAAGCATACCATGACCAAGCATGTGGTGGAGATTTTTCAGTAATGGTCACTACACATAAGATCCTTTAAGGAAGGTACTATTGGCCCACCATCTTTGCAGACACTCAAGATTGGGTTTCTAAATGCAAATCATGCCAACAATTTGTTGGAAGACCATAACTTGCTGCATTACCACTCAGGCATGTGGTTATTGAAGAACCATTTCAACAATGGGGGTTGGACTTCATTGTGTTCTAAACCCTCACTCAAGCGTAGGGCACACCTATGTACTCATAAAGAATAGACTACTTCACCAAATGGGTGGAAGCCATTCTGGCCAAACAAGCCAACACTGAAACAATATGCAACTTCATCAAGGAGAATATCATAGTCCGTTTCGGAGTGCCACAAAAGATTATAGTAGATAATGCTACCTATTTCTCTTCAAGAGAGCTGACCAATTTTTGTTATGGCTACAGAATCTCCCTATATCATTCTTCTAACTACTATCCATAAGGAAACAGACAAGACAAATCAAGCAACAAGAACATTGTGACCATTGTTTGCAAGCTTGTAAACGAGAATCAAAGGAATTGGCATAAAAGGTCAGTATGATGAATGGTGGGTGGATAGGATCACTCCCAAGAAGGTAATAGGTATGTCACCATTTCAATTGTTATACGGAGTTGAAGCATAAATTCCTCTCACAATCGAGATGTCAACTCTCAAGTCGCTGAGGCAATAGAATAGGGTCGCACAAGGATTCCATCGACAAGAGGATCCTCTTTCTTGAGAAGCTAGAAGAAAATAGACTCCAAGTGGTGGATTTCATTAAGGAACACCAATTGAAAGTAAAGAATATTTTTGATAAGAAGGCCAAGGCAAGAGAATTCAAAGTTGGAGACTTCATCCTGTTATGGGACAAGAGAAGAGAACCAAAAGGCAGCCATGGAAAGTTTGATTCATTATGGCTTGGTCCATTCCAGATTCATGAAGCTTGTGGAAAGAACACTTTTCTTCTCTCATATTTGGATGGAACACCGCTGGAATTGCCTTGGAGCGGGCAATACTTGAAATTGTATCATCAGTGAAAGCGGGTTGTTCCCCGCCTTGTACCATAGGTGTGTTTCCCTTTCCGTTGTGTGGTTTTGTTTCCCCTTTTGTTGTGTGTCATGTGTTTCCTTCTTCTGATATTTATTTCCCGAAGTTGTATATGACTCTGCAAGGCCCAATGGATAAGGCACTGGTCAATGAATTACAAGGTCTAGAGATTGAAATTTTGGATTCCCATGTCATGTCTTCACTATACTCACCCATGTCATGTCCCCAAGTTAGAGCAAACTATTGTCACCCTCAAAATCCCCCTCATTTTTTAATTCAAATTCAAAATTTTGAGCTCACACCTCCCGTATGTGTTCAAGTAAATTTGGAAGTCCGAAAAGATAGAGAAATTCATGCTTTGAAGTTGTTTAAACTCTCCAGTCTGCACGTTTTGATAAATTTTTGTTTTCATGTCTGATGGGTGAAAATTTTATTGTTGTCCTCATTTGAATGAAATTATCAATTTTTATATGGCCATGGATCGTCGAACCTTGTATTGTTTTCAATTCCTTGGTTTGCGAAAGAAATTTGGAAATCGGGCATGAAATGGTGGATTTTTTCTTCTTCTTTCAATTTTTCCACAATGGTGAATGACAGCTTGTTTTCTTCCCTGTCAAGTTTTGGCCCCATTATCCATGGGTACATGGACATATCTAATTGGATGCGGCAGGACGGGTCCTATTTGGATTTTGAAGCATTGTGGTGATGAGGAAAAAGTCAAATATTAAGCCCGCATTGAAATTCAAAGTGGGGAAGCGGGTCGGCGAGGATATTTGAGGTTTTGAGCCCTTCAGTAAAAGGGATAAAATTCATAAAGTGACCTACAACCCCGATCACACTATGAGAAAAAAAAAGGTTAGATGTTGAGCCTACACCGAAGGTCAAAGTGGGGAAGCGGGTCGCCAGGTGAAGCCTCCATGTGTCGGCCTAACATAACTTCAAAGAAAAAAATCCAAAGGCAGTTCCAAATACATGCCAACTCTCCACGTGTCCAGGGTTTACCTATCCCCCATAGTATTTTTACAGGTCTCCATATAATGGCCCCAAGGAACATCGATATGTCATCAACCTATATGTGGTCATATCCATCCTCCTACCGCAGTACCCACCCACCTCACCGTAAATATCTCTTATCGTGCCCACTCGGCCCATGGACAACTAAATAGCCTCAATATAACTATATGCTCATATGCCCACACATGAAATAAAGTAGTAGCTCTTAATCCACCTTTGTGATCCTCCTAAGTAAATTTGTATAAGTTCCTTTATAAATGGAACAACATGCACCGTGCCCATGTATATCTAGTAACATGTTCCTCTATATTGTGACAAATATCATGCATCATGTATAAAATACCAACTCCACCACCCTTCATGGCCACTAACGAAGCTAGAACCACTACAATAAATTTCTACAATCTTGGAACCCCTCATCTCACAATCACATCTAAGATAATATGTGTCTCAATTTGTACTCGAGACCCCGAAAATACCTGCATGTTATGTTGCCCTCATCCGACTACAAGCATACAATACAAATGTATAATCTATACTCTATCTCCAATAATAGGCAACCGCAAATCCTATATACATCCTCTAATATCATCATCATCTCTTCTCACAAGAACTAGAATGTACACGTGTTGTCATGTGTTTTTACAAGGTCAAAATTCAAGTTAAAAATATGACAATTGTACCTAGTGTCAAAAAAATTACTTGAAACCCATCCCGAGTCATCCTTCCTTCTTTTTCATAATCTACCCATCCTTGAAAAGCTTCATAATGTGATGTGTAACCTTCCCAAGTGTTTGAAATGTGGTCATGAGGTCATGAGGTCCATTCAATTGAATGTTGTCAAAAGATGAAATCAAGACTAAGCCTGAAAAGGCTATTCCTTAGTCTTTCTCGGGACAAGTGTGCATCTTCCAGGTTAATCAAGAATTGCAAAGTAATTTGGAGATGTTATTGAATATTTTGAAATTCAATGGAATAAGTTTAGCAATATTTAGGAAATTTTCGAGGTTTTGAATGAGAAAAGTGAAAGCGGGTTTTGGAGGCTTAAGGAGCTTGTAGTGGAAAAAGGTACCTAAACTTCAATGGAGGATTCTGGGAGCTCCAAGATGATTCAAGAGGAAAACAAGATATCATTTGAAATATTAAATGATCCTCTATATGATGGATTTTTCACATTCATCACAAGTCCCAAGCGCTTCTTAGGGAAAATTAGTGTGTGCATACTCGCCATCAGGGTCCCTTCAAAATGTAGAATTTTTTGGATAAGGAGGTATAATCAAGTATTTAAAATGATACCATTGATCTTAAAATGATCTTGAGAGTCAAAATTATATTAAAAAAACTCCTAAAAATACCTCCTCCAACTCTGGGAAAAGTGGTTTCATGTTTTTGGGAGTTAGTCATTTTCACAGTTGGATGGGTGGCGCATTTTGGTGTCCTGACTGTCCCAACTATCCCAAATTTCTAGGATAGTGGGGATATTAGGGACAATAGGGACAACAAAATTATCTCCACCCCCGCTTTTAGCTCCTTGACCCTCATATGACCCTCTCTCTCTTCCCGATAAGTGTTAAATGGTCATTAGTGAAATTTGGCTAAGTTTTTCATGCTAACCTTTGGGCACATTTATTGTCCCTGAGACAGTGGGGATAGTTGGGTTAAAAATTACCCCACCCCTAGCCCCTTCTCAGGTTCATCATGTGACCAAAACCTTTTTTTGATCAGGTGCTCAAGTCCTTTTCTCTCATCCCCCATCTCTCAAATCACCTCCTGCCACTTGTCATACCTAGGGAAGGGGGTGCATTTTGCTGCCCTGATCATCCCAACTATCCCAAGGAAAGTGGGGATAGTTGGGACAAAAAAATTTGTCCCACCCTCCTTTCTTTCAAACCTAAGTTTTAAAGCTTGCTTTCACAACTTAAAAATATAATTGTTTTAAGCTTTAAAGGAGTTTTACAAACATGTTTCACTTCATTCCTTCACCAGTTCAAATTAGGAAAAAAATTTTGACATATCAAAGATCAAGAACACCTAAAATTCATCATATATAAATTCAATTTCATCTAAGGCAGCCATGAACACCGAAATGAAGAAATTTTCATATCTTCTAAACCAATGATCCGATCCTCGACGAGATTTCCATAGTTGCTTCTACAATCAAGGCACCTTCAAGAAGACAGTGATTGCAAACCAGATGATGGTATAGATTATTTATGGTAGAAAACCCCATTTTTCCCTATTTTATGCTTTTTTATTTCCAAGCATTCTCGCAGCGGATTGAGACGTAATTTTGAGCACGGAATCTCGAGACCAAGCCTATTCCAAGTGAAGCTATTTTCGTGGCAAACTAATAGGGGAATAAAATTTATAAATATAATAAGTATTTGGTTTTTCCACTTACTATGAATATAAATTTAATGAAAAACTTAAACCTTATCTAATCAGTGCACTCAGAGATTAGTAGAGAAGACAAACTAGGAAAATTTGGTCAAAAAAGTAAAAAAGTAAAAAAGCAAAGGCACTTTCTAAAAAATAGTAACTATAAAAATCATCAAAAGGACATTAAATAAATTGTATGTAGTATGTTAGGAGCTTTAGGAGACTGAAAAAAATAAGAAAAACCAAAAACATAAAAAGTAGCCCTAGCTCCTACTTACTAAAAATAGAAAGTGTTCGTTTTAGGTGTAGAAAGTTATTGTCTTCCTCATTTTATCACATAGCGGATTGATTACCATAATGAAGTTAAAAAAATTTGGAGCTTATTTCAACCCTTGCATCATATGATCTGGATGTGGGAGACAACGATGTCACTCACATGGACTTAGAGATCTCAAAATCGAATGTTTGGGGTCCCAAGGAACCTCTAGAGGAAATAATATACACAAATGGTTTGTATTCCTCATGTGGTCACCCATTAACCATCTAGAGCACATAATTGGTGATTACTTGTGCTCAATACTATGAACTAGACATGATAATCATAAGGGTGGATGACATTCAATATGGCTTCTCCTGACTCTATACAGGTATGTTCCTTACTTCTTTTGCACTACTTGAATTTCATTCAAATGGCATAAAGGGGGAAAATGTAGACACAAAATCATGAACATATAACTATTATACTATTTCATCAAGTATGTTTTTATATGCATGAATATTAAGTAAGAAAAGTATTCATTGGTGACACTATCTCCTTGTCCATATATGTCTTTGATTGCTTTTTACTGTAACTCTCTTCTACATCTGTCATTTTTGTATCCACTTCTGGTTAGGTCATAAGGATCCATGACTATGTGTCTTTTTACATTTGTCATTTTTTATCTCGGACACTAGCGCCCACTCGACACTAGCACCCGGACACTTGTTGTTGTGACCGAGGGATTAGACCAACCATATGAAATAATTTATTAAACATAACATTAAACATTAAAGAAAATAAATTAGATGACATCAACATGGATGTAACATGGAAAACCCCCAAGGGGTAAAAAACACTAAGGCAAAGAAAGATTCCATTAATTGAGAAACAATTTACATGGTCCAATAACTCCAACTCCTCACTTCTCTCCCATGGTAATTCACCACATGAATACCAAATATAATGATCCATATCACCATATGAAACATTTGACCCCATAGGTCAAATAAATATTAAGTGACGGGACATGACTTTTTACAAAGCACCTCGATTTAATAAAACAAGTGATTTAATAAAATCAATTAATCATAAACAACATAGTTTATATTTAATAATTAAGAATATAAATATTCCTAATTATTTGATTGTAAACTAAGGTTTATAACACACTTAATATTATGTTCTATTTTGGGTGCTTTGTCATGTTTATTTTTTTACACATTTTGACCTTTGTGGTCAGCCTTTTCACTTTTCTTATCCTTGTCACGTGTTCATAAACGGCCTTTTGTGTCACTAGTGTTGAAATTAAAACAAGAGACTCGTATATATACACAACATACACACTATTATTCTTGATGGCAATTCAAAGGGGTTATCACACCTGCATACTATCACTAGTATCAAAAGGAACTGTATTTTGGGCTACACACACTGCATAGAAGGGGAATTTTTGAATTACATACCACTCATTTGCATCAAAGCTATATACAACCCAAGATCTTGGCATCATCTTGTGCAAGAGGGAAACCTAAAGATGTTATTTCACGCATAAGCACACATAACTACATGAAGTTTAAAATGTAATGCAATCCTCGCAGACTAAGTTCACTTATCAGGGTGACTGTCATGGATCACCTAAATTCACATATTGCATATTTTATTTAAATCTAATGTGTTTGTGATCTTGTGAAGATAGCTAGGGTTTTTATGTAGGTTATAGGTGTTATCAAACCCTAAAAATGAAGTCGAAGTGACAAATCGGGCATTGGATCGAAGACCCGGACCAAGAGAAATAACAAATCCCGAATATTCACACGATACTAATTCCCAAATCGACACTAGTACTCACGCACTCTTTCCTCCTCCTATGAGCACTCTTATCCAAAGACATTCTAGAGTCCCGTAACTTGTCACAACCACCGTGACATCATTTCCACCAGCATCCAATAGATACATAGTCCTAATAACCTCTCGGGTTACACGGAAACCAGCTTAAGTCAAATATCTCTCTCATTTACTTAGAGTTTACACTATTTAAGTACTTATCATTTGTATATTGTTGTATATTATCATTTGTATATCTCTTGTTACATTAGTTATTATGAAAACAAGATTTAATTCAATTTATATTAAATTAATATGCATATATGTATATATATGCACATATGTGTATGTATGTATGTATGTATGTATGTATGTATGTATGTATGTCGCACATGTGTCTCATGTGTGAGAGATCACTCACTAAATAAATATGATGACAAACGCTAATTAAAATTTGGTCTACTATTAAAAATAAGTGTGTTCAATATTTAAAAATACCATTTTAAAATTCAATTTTAAGAATTTCATTATTTGACAATAATCATTTTTATATTAAGTACACTTATTTGTGATAATAATTTTTATGTACCTAATTTTTCTTGATTTATCGTATGAAGGGTTTAGTAGAGGCTTAAGAAGTCACACATGTCTATCAAACAAAATTTCAATGACCTATTTCAATTCTTACATAGGTCAAGAGAAATACATTTTTTTCTTCTTCCATTCTTTTCTTTTCTTACATATTGGATAGGAACAAAAATTATGTACAAAGACTACAATTTCTAATATCCGATAAAAGCCTCATCAAATATGTCACTTGCTTAAAAACACTTGTAAATATGTATTTAATGTATTTTTTGCAAGAAGGCTTAAGCTTTAAATTTAACAATCACGTATGCATGTCAAACAAATTTTTAAAGAATGAGTTCAATTCTTACATAGTTCAAAAGAGATACATTGTTTTTATCTTTTCATTATTTTCTTTTCTTACATATTAGATAGGAATAAAAAGTATCTAAAATTACTAATTTCTGACAAAAACGTCACTTGCTTAAAAACCACAAATATATATTCAATGTATGTTTTATAGGAAGCTTAAAATATTTAAATTTAACAAACATATGCATGTCAAACAAAATTTGAAAGACCGTGTTTGGTTCTTACACAATTAAATAAAAATATATGGTTTTTTTTTTTTAATCTCTTCCCATCAATTAATATGCTCAACATCCAAACTTATGTCTCGCACCAAATAGTCTTCTAAAAATCCAAAAAAATGAAAACTACTTTCCGAGTATGGAAAAAAGTTAAAAAAATCTAAGTATGGACAAAAATGAAAACCACTTTCAAATAATGGGCTTTTTGTATTTTAATTTGTTTTCTTCTTTTGTTCATTCTTTTCTTATAAATGAAATTTACCTTCAAAATAATACTCAAATAAAAGTGTAATTTCTAATTTTTACACACAAACACTCATCTTTAACCAATATTATGCTAGCCAAAATTATAAAATTAATTAAACTACAAATTTAAAAATGTAATTTCTAATATTTACCTACAAACACTCTCGCTTCCCAACCACTCGTCACTTCCCTACCCAACACTTGCCACACCCAACACCATTCACTTCCCTACCTATATCAAATGTTCAATCGTGACACTAAATGGGCCCAAAATTTTAGGTTTATAAAGGTCATCTATGTTACGGCCATAAGGGTTACGATTTAACCCTTATGGTCATAAGGGTTACACCTGTAGGGTTGTGGTCATAAATTTTATGGACGTAAGGCCTACATCCGTAACCTTGGTTTCCACGTAGAACCACATTAGCTTGGCTAAGCTATGGCCATAACCTATGTAATTCCTATCAATTATTTTGCATCCCGTATGGATGTCACTAAGTGGGCCATAGTTTGTACCTTTACCCATTTTTTATACTTTAATATATAATATATATAAATATTGAAAATAACATAAAATTATGGTATTTATATTAATACTCATTTTTTCACTAATATAGATATAATTAAATAGAAACAAAAAGTGGAATTCTCTCATTGAGATAGCAAGGTGGAATAAATCTATAAATAATAATGATATATGATTTCCTTAACAAGAACTATACAATATTTTTGGATCTTCTAGAATCGTATGAGTATGGAAATGTATCTTCTTGTAAATGTGAAATTAATTTAGTGAATTCGAGCTTTTCATTTTTTCCCTACAAACCTTACTCACTTTTCCAAAATTTTCTATAGCTTATGATTGGGAAATGTTTACCTTCCTCCACTACTAATCAAACATCAATACCTTACAACACCCATAAATATAAAGAATTTTACTAATAGTAGGTTTAAATTTAGTATTTGATCACTTGATAATGTCAATATTAGCTTAATCCCTAAATCATTACTTGTGAATTTATTCCAAGATTAATTTATATATCTATAGTCCTATTACAAAAATTTCTTTCCTCATTGCACTACCTAGTCACTTGTAGAAAAGCTCACATTAGTTCAAAGTAGTCTATTAGTCACAATTGTCATGTGCATAACCTTACAACATTACATATCTCTCTCCAAAAAATGTCAAACGGTTTGGTATAAAAGTAACATTTTTTCCAAGGCAACCAAACAAATAATTTATAAATTTGATATCTTTATGGCTCATTAGTTTCCTTTGGTTAGTCCTTAATGTGAAATTATACACACATAACCCTATATAAGCAATTCAAATACACTCATTTACTAACCTATTAATTACCTAACACTCTCAAGAAAACATCATTTAAATGCATGCAAATATATCCTAAATTTCCCAAAAGAAACAAGAAGCATTAGGAGTATACCCCACAAATGTCCAAGCACTCAAAACCATGTTATAGAGTCAAACTTCCCAAATCAAAAGTCCTTAAAACTAAGTTAAGCACAAGAAAGCGAGCCATTAGAAAGCATTATCAAGTGATCATGTTATCAAATATAGTTTTATCCATACAAATATCACGTCTCTAGGTATAGAACTATGTGTAGTTTGAGGAATCTTTGGATTAGTGCCAATGTAGGTGGTGTACGCATTGCACTTCGACCCAAACAATAAAATGTTTTGCAAGGTTTTCACCCATGGTTAGAGTTTTGTATTATTATTTTTATTATATATAGTTTCACATATTTTTGGGACCCAACATCTTGGAATGAAGCATATTATAGTTATGTATAATGGCACTAGAAATCATCTTGGATGGAACCACCAAATGGTATTATCTATAAATTAATAGTTTTTTTCAGCATATGATGCAGATTTGACATCAAATGTGAATTATGTACAAGACATTTCTAGCCTTTTCATTACTCTTTTACATATAGATCAACATCTAGAACAATGAAATACTTAGATTTCCTTGTTTTTCATATCTTACTCTTTTTAGCACATGTGCTAATTGATCTATCTTGTAAATTGATATAAATGTATTTTATTTATATGAATGTTAATTAATAATATAAATATAAATTGTGTTTCTAACCATAGTATTGAATTTAAATAAGTAAGAAGGGTTCACTTTCCACATTCATAATATTTTTTTTTTTT
The DNA here is from genome assembly GCA_018340775.1 of Taxus wallichiana var. yunnanensis. Lineage (NCBI taxonomy): Eukaryota > Viridiplantae > Streptophyta > Pinopsida > Cupressales > Taxaceae > Taxus > Taxus wallichiana. Next base: position 131,236,514 of record CM031238.1, on the reverse strand, counting down.
TAGGTGAATCATTTTGTGAACCCGCTTATAGATATAAACCTTAACCTATTTTGGCTTCGGTCCCCTACCCTCATTAGGCCTTTTTCTTACAAACCCCTAGCTATTATAGGGTCTCCATTTGTTACTTGGTGCATACTTCTCATCTTAATATTAGGGTTTTTTTCATTTGTAATTCCATGTCTTGTGCATTTGCAATATATATCTTTAATGAATCTTACACAAGATTTCATAATCTTCTCCTTGAGTTGGGTTGGGCTACCATAACTTTAACCATGTCTATTCCTATCCTTATCTTGAGGTAAAGGATCCATTTCCCTTCACTAATTTATGTATTTATACCTATTTTTTAAGCCTTAATCTACTCCCACTCGTATCAATGTCCAATATAAGGTCATATAGCATATTACTACTCAATTTCAAAGGAGTTGCATGAAATAGTTTATCCCGCCTCCCCCTCACTTTAAAATTTGTGTTAACTACCATTCTCGACCCTACTATTATCCCTAAACATATATTGGGATATTTGGTCCATGCTATCAATACAAGATGAGGAAGCCCACCAACCGGGGGAGATCAATGTATTCATCCACCACCTTTTCTTATCACTTCTATACCTTATGCTCCATGAAAGGGGTTTGACATATTATAAGAAATAAGACTACTAAGATATCTATTATGGAATTACTCAAATAATCACCTTATTACAAGGACACTTTATATGAGGCATTAGATTCTACTACTCTCCCTACCAATACACAACCCAATACATAATAACTAATACATCGTGTTGTTCTACATTAACTAATAATGGTTACCATTACTAATTAATGCAAAACAACAAGATGTATTGGTTATTTATTATTTTGACAGTGATGATGATGATGTATATTTTTATGATCACTACTTGCAAAAATTAAATTCTAACCTTATTAATGAGGATGATTTTATTTTTTATGCTCTATTTACAACTACTAGCCTTTGGCACTATTGATTTAATTCTCATAAGATTGATGTTAGTAACACCTCTCCTCTTAAAGAGGCTTGAATCTATAAAAATTCATCCTATATATTAATACTTGCAGTCTTATTCACCTTTCACCTCTTAATATACCCTTGAACCAAATATTTTTCAAATATACTATACTTGAAATACAAAAATAGCTATAAACTATGAATCCATGTGTTATGCACTATTTTTTAACATTATTAATTCTATTACCACTTTTATTTTTATTACTATTCTTGTAAATATGGACACACCACAAGATATCGTGCGTTTATTACTTGATCACGCTTTATCAACACTTCCTACTTCACATCACCAATGGCTAGAAAAATATCTAGGAAATATAGTAATCCATCTTATGACTTCCATCGTATTACTAGTCATGATTATAATCATTGTCAAGAACCCATATCTAAGATAGTTACACTAAAATATAATGGTGTAATTATAATAATCCACAATAACTCAAAGACGGCTAAAATGATCGTGTCCTACTGATGCAAAATTGAGGTACATAAGCATCCTAGATTTGATACTTTCATGTCCATACATTATATACAAGGAAATATTATGAACAAATCCCACTCAATATATTTACAATGATGACTCTTTATCATCTTTGGGAAACCAAATTGTTAGGTATTCCTTACCGTCATGTGGTTTATCTAGGACCAATATGTTACAAACCTAATATGGATTACCTTTTTGATGTTGAATAACACACTTTCAAATATTTTTAATAAATACAAAATTTTAAATATGTTATTAATCAAAAAATTAAAATAATCATAAAATATAGAATTAAGACATGAACATGACTTGATCTACTAGTTTTCTACTTTAAATATATTGTTTATCAAATGGTTTAATAGATAACATATTTTATACTCTTTTACACAAATAAATTTCATGAGGTCTATGAGCATGATGTGGGATACATAGTAATCCACGTGATTACAAATCCTAGAACTTTCCTCTTACCCAATTTCCTTGCAACATTTGGGGGCATCTTCTACACTATCAATTGTTATTATGTCATAACTCATTACAAAGTTCTCTTTCAAATCTTGGTTATGTTTATATTATATGTTGAGATTTATAAAAAAATTAAAATAATCATAAAATACAAAATTAAGACATGAACATGACTTGATCTACTAGTTTTCTACTTTAAATATATTGTTTATCATATGGTTTAATAGATAACATATTTTATGTACTCTTTTACACAAATAAATTTCATGAGGTATATGAGCATGATGTGGGATACATAGTAATCCACATGATTACAGATCCTAGAACTTTCCTCTTACCCAATTTTCCCCAGTAACATCTCGGGGCATCTTCTACACTATCAATTGTTATTATGTCATAACTCATTACACGGTTCTCTTTCAAATCTTGGTTATGTTTATATTATATGTTGATATTTATGATATTTATCCATATGTTTAGGACTAATACATATGTACTATGTAGGACTATTATATCTTACTCCATGCACTTATTAGTTATTATCTATTTTTATCATCACATATTTTCTTGTTTCCTTTCTTGTTTTGTGTGTGTGGTATTTCACCTTATTTATATGTGTGTGATAATTCGAGTCCCTTTGATTTAATATAAATTGAATTAAATATAATTACGAGTAACTACTGTAATGTATGATATATAAATGCTAATATGTAGTAAAGACACAAGCAATGAAGCATGTACAATATGAAACCCTAAGCAAAAAGGAGAGATAGGGGACTTAGCTGATTTCTAAGTAAATTGGAAGTGACATGGGAAAGTGAATAACTCAATTACACTATAGACAGCTTCATCACATAAACTCAATGTTCTAGAACATGGAAATATGTTGGACATGAGTGCCCTTGGGAGGACAGGAGCACCCAAGCGTTTGTGTCCATTATGGGTGCTAGTGTCTCAGTGTGAAGAATTGGGATCTAGTCTCTTCTATGCAGGGGGAGCTTCATTGTTAGTCTTTATTTATCAGGTCTAGTTCTGCTCCAATGTCACTTAATGTACTCGTAACCCAAAACAACTTTTCTATCTCCACATATCCACAAACCACAAGAAACCTAAAAGAAAGATGCAAAATGGGGAGTCAAACTGACCCCAATGGTCACCCAAAGAGTGATCTTACAACCAAGTTTTGTACTACATCTTATACTCCATGTATTTCTTTGTGAAAGTGTGTGTAATGATGTCCTAGGATGCAATTATACAAGTTGTACCATGATAGCAGGATAGATCTAGAATATAGAAGATGTATAGAATGTGTGGGATGGAATAGAATAAACCTCCTCCTATGTTGTGTTGTGTATGCAGAAGTGATGTAACCCTTGTCCCTTGAATGAGTGTGCTAGATGATTGATTTTAATGCTCTTGTGCCTTTAGATGCAAGCTTAGGTGGTAGTATGTAATGTTTAGTTCTTGGTCCTTTATTTTGAAAACATAATTGTGTATTTATATGATTCCCTTATTTGAATTTCGTAATTGACAACTGAAAGGCTGACCAAAGTAGTAAAAATTAATAAATAATCAAAGGGGTCCAAAAGGATAAGAAAAGGGGAAAGAGTGGAAAGAGTTCCCATGAGGAAAGGATCATCGGGTGTTAGTGTCCTAACTGGGCACTAGTGTCTAAGGCCATAGAAAAATTAAAAAATTAAAATGTTGGTAAGAGTGCAAGATGTATAAAGCCAATAAAAGTGCAAAAGACAAAGCAAAAGGCTAAAGGGAGTTGTCAATTACTAATTTTCTTGCTTATGAATCATGTAAATACTAGCATGATTTTAGGACCTAGAAATGTACCCAAGTGCATAGATTTCACATCTACATTTTTCCCCCAATTTATGTTGTTGAATGAATACTCGGTGAGCATAGAGTAGATAGAATATGTGTTCCTTATGATCCTATAGAGAGTGTGGCTAATAGTGTGCTGAGTGGACAAGTGAAGTGTGAAGTGAAGCATGGAGACTAGGAAAGGGAAGTGGACCCTAGGGGTGAAGCATATGTGTAGCTTGTACTGTTTTTGTGCTTGTGCTTACGATGTAAGTTGCTTCTTGTTATGTATTAATGACTAACCTGCAAAAGAAGAGAAAGAAAGTAGTCAAAGTTATGTATATGAAAAATAAAAGTAACATGTGCATGAGTAAGTAAAAGTGTGAAAGTATGTAAAAGGAAGGTTTGTACTTGATATGTAAAAGAGAGTATGAGATAGAAATTTTTTCCTATTTGCTTGGAGATACTACTAAATTTTTTGTCAATAGTGAGTTTTTTAGGCAATCTCACGCCAATAGAAGAATGTTGGGGAGAGAGGTATAACTTTTCTCTCCTTCCATGATTGCTTCCTGAATAAGCACCACTTCGAGATCCGGTACATCCCAATTAGTTTTGTTTGTTTCACATTGTAATTGATTGTAGGAGACAGAATGCATTCTGTGACTAGAGGCAAGTGCCTTTTACTAGAGAACTTCTCTAAAGATTGTTGGATATTGTCATGAATTGAGAAAGTGATTGTTTTTTACCCCATTGCATTATTGGCTAGGGGAGGACACAAGCATCGTGTTATTTTCTACTACAGGCTCTAGTGTCTACTCTATGTGTGAGGTCCAAGTCTTTTTTTGGACCGTTCTATGACTATGATCTTATGTTAATCATGTATTATGTTGATCTTCATTATAGATATGAGCTATTGTGGGGGTGATTTATTCACCCAATAAATCCCCCCTTTGTTTGGGGTACATGTGATGACCGTAGGAGAATGAATTCTAAAGGAGAGGAAAGAATATTTATCTCGAAGTGGATACCTACAGAGGTATGGGATGTGCATGGTAGAAACCAAGGAACATACAAACAAGGTATGCTAGTAATAAGTGTTAGTAGTAAACATAGTTAGGATGCAATATAAAATAATGTAACAAGAAAATGTGAAAATAAGATGGACCTCAAAAATCGGGTTTCATACATGGGACATCGCTCACAATGTCACAAGGCAATTAGGGCCAAAGTGGCCATAAGAATACAATTATTAAACAAGAGATAGGGCATATCCCGTAAACAATAGTAAAGTAATATAAAGCAAGAAGTGACAGATAGTCATGGTTATATGTATCTTGCACCACAAATTCTACACATGAAGCAGTCGTTAGCATGTTAGAAAGATAAGTAGTATGTCAAAGTGTGTAATATCAATGAAAAGTGAGAAGTAACAAGTATTAAGTGCTAAAATGATAGAACCTCTAATGAGTAAAGTGTGATAGTAGTAAAAGTATATGCCCCTAGGGGCCTTGGTGGACCGGAAAGGGAATCGGTTTCGATCATTGTGTATTGTGTGAGAAGATATAATAGATTTGCATTCACTTCCAAAGACCAAGTGAACGTGCTTGTGTATATGATAAAGATAATGACATGTTGAGTATCCATCTAACATAGTAAGAAAATTATAAGATGTAGGTAGTATAAGTTAAAAGAATACGTGCAACTAAGATATGAAAACGATGTATAAGTGTGATGGTATAGTATGCAAGATGTGAATATGGAAGGGTTTGTGTTTCCCTCTAGTGGATGTGTATGAAATGAGGTCCATTTAAAAATTCCCCCTCAAAAATCAAGAATGAACCATATAACAAGAGTGTGTCATTGGGAAATGAGTGCGTTGTGTAATAGAAGATGTTATAAAGGATGTATCGTGAAGCGTTGAGCATGAAAATTAAATGATGTGAGGTGCATTATTGTAGTGTGCCCTTAACATTCAATTGTGAACTATAAGCACAAGAGTGTGTCATCAAGAAATGAAACAAGAAAAAAATTAAGTGTAATAGCGCGTTTAAGATGCATGACATTGAGAAAAATCATGAAAATTTTACCAAGAAGAGTGGCAAGATGATATACACCATGTCCGAGCTTGTCGGCTTATTACATAAAGTCTAAGCCAATTGGGTTTGTACTTTCCTTTTACATGAGCATCGGCATTAGTATTTTTCTGATTTTATTTTAGAACAATATCATTGATATTAAATTCATGTGGGCATATTTTATTGTTATAATCATGTGCAATACATGCTTAATAAACGCAGATATGCTCCAAGTCTTGTACCAAGAGAGTCAAGCCTTTCAAGTTCATTTTTATGGTCATTGTATTCATTATCTTTTAGAATTCCTTTGAGGGAAACTCATAATAAAGGAATTTCAAGCTCTAAAGGAATGAAGGCCTCAGTGTCGTAGACAAGCGAAAATGGTGTAGCATTAGTGGGAGTTTGAATACTTGTGTGGTAAGCCCAAAGGGAATATAAAATTTGATTATGTCACTCACTCCCAAAAGTATCAAAAATTTTGCATAAGATCTTGAAAATTGTTTTATTATTGTAGCTTCACGTTAGGTTCACCAAATGATTAAACATAAATTGAATTAAATCTAATTACAGTGTAACTATTATAGTGTATGATATACAAGAGCTAATATACAAGATAAAGATACAAGTAATGAAGCATGTACAATATGAAACCCTAAGCAAGAAGGAGAGATAGGGTTACTTAGCTGATTTATAAGTGAATAAGAAGTGACCTAGGCAAGTGAATATTTGGATCAGCTTGTAGACAATGTCGTCACTACAAACTAGAGGTTTTGGAACCTAGAAATATGTCGGATAGGAGAACCCATGGGATGATAGGAGTGCCTGGTGCTAACGTCTTGCAGGTGCTAGTGTCTACATAAAGGATCGGATATGGTCTCTTTTATGCGGGAGGATCTTGAATGTTAGTCTTGTTTTGTCACTTTGGTTCTACTCTAATGTCACCAAATATACATGTAACCTAAAAACAAGTTGTCTACCTTTACATACCCACAAACCACATCAAACCTAAAAATAAAGATGTAGAATGGGAGTCATATTGAACCTAGTGGTCATCCAAAGAGTGATCTTACAACCAAACACTACACTACATCTCAGACTCCATGTAGTTATTTATGAAAGTGTGTGTAATGATGCCCTAGGATGCCCTTGTGCAAGTTGCACCATAATAACGGGATATATCTATAATGTAGAAGATGTATAGAATGTGTGGGATGGAATAGAATAAAATTCCCCTCCTATGTTGTGTATGCATAAGTGATGTAACCATTGTCCCTTGAATGAGTGTGCTATATTAATGTTTTTGATGTTTTTGTGCCTTTGGATGTAATCTTAGGTGGTAGTATGTAATGCTTAGTGATTGGTCCTTTATTTTGAAAACATAACTGTGTATTTATATGATTCCCTTGTTTAAATTTCATAATTGACAACTGAAAGGTCGACCCAAAGTAGTAAAAATAATTAAGAAACAAAGGGGGTCCAAATGATAAGAAAATGGGAAATAAGGACAAGAGCATCCAGGAGGACAGAGTGTTCGTGCTAGTGTCAAAACTAGGCCAAGGCCATATAAAAATAAAATAGTCAAATGTCGGAAATATTGCAAGATGTATAAAGCCAATAAAGGTGCAAAAGAAAAAGCAAAAGGCTAAAGAGAGTTGTCAATTACTAGTTTTCTTACTTAGGAATCATGTAAATTCCAACATGCCTTTAGGACCTATAAATGTACCCAAGTGCATAGATTTTGCGTCTACACCTTCATTTGTGGCCTCATTTTTATTATGTAGCCATGTGGTCCTTGTTTATATGTATGACACCGTTATGTCCCTTTTATGTGGATCTTGTCTTTTTTTATGTCTATATATGTGACATTTATTATTGTACTTGTATGCTTATGAGTTTTTATGCTTGTATATAATGCTTTTGTATGATATTTCTCTTTTGCCATGGTTTATACCAATAAATTTATTGCAAGGCTTAGTTCTATATGTTGGTCATCTACAACAATCTTCTATGTGATCCAATGATGACTATATGTTACATCCAACATGGACACACTTCTATTTTTTAGCGAGTGATCTATAAAATATATCATTTAAAAAAGGGATTCATTGGTATTATTACATGAATATCAATGTAATTCAATAACATGGAAAACTTTAAAATTATATAATACAGGGGACATAAGATAAGAATATATACAAAAACATTTACATAATCTCGGTCTAGACAAAATTGTCCAACATGAATAGAACCATCACATGTTACTATCCTAAACTAGTAGTATAGTTATCCTAGGGAAACTTTTGAATTTTAATTCAAAAACATTATGAACATATAGGTTTTTACATGTTTTTATATATATTAAGTGATACACAATTCATAGAAAATTTTACTAAATTTTGGGTATAGAATATGGGGCATGAGTATTTTATTCTCTATCAACTCTACACATCTTGGAATCATAATAATGTTTACAATACAAAGTCTAGGGATATAGGTTTACTTTATTCTACTTCATATTTCCACATTTGGTACATTTGAACCCATATAATGCATGGTGGGGGATGAGTGTTTATTCCCTTTCAAATTTTCATAGGTTTTCTCTTTTAAGACCTAAATCCATCTGCAATGTATGGTTATAAGGGTGAAAGGATTTTGGGTAGCTAGATGCTTTGTGACACCATTCCCCCACTCTCTTTTAAAGTTTATTTGGGAAGCTAGATTCCTTATGACACCCTTCTTTGGTACATTGGGATATCTAATTACCATTATCAAGTGTGTTGGGACACCCAATTCCCTTCATTGATTTAACTACTTATCAAATTGGGAATGAATCACCCCTAATCCTCTAAGGTAATAGTTCCATTTACTCTCTCTAAATTATTTAGATAGGAATATCCTCCTTTGGAAATGTAAACACTTGAGTATTCCTTTTATACTTTGTTCTCTTTCAATTTCAAATTACAAATTCAATCATAATATAAACCGAAAGTTCAACTCTTTCTATATGGACATTGACTTCACTCTATATTTTAGGTTTTCATACTGGATCTTATAACCACCTAAAGTATCTCAAATAATCAAGAAAAAATGGAGCAAATACAAAGTGTGTTTACACACTCAATTATATTTTCCTTTAATCAATAAAAATTCATTTCCTATCTTAAAGCAAGAGAAAATGTAGATGTTTTCTGAAATACCCATTGGCTATTTTTCATTTCATTCTGGATTTGGCATCATGTTTTGAGGATGTGTGGGTTGTTGGTCCTCTCCTTAAAATTTTGAAGCATTTTTCTTTGTTGCAGCTTCTCGTACACACTCGCGTTCCTTCCTCACTTATTTTCCCATTCCTCGCCTTCATTTGTACATTTTTCACATGTGTGCATGCCTTGCTTTCTTCCTTTGAAATATTTCATGATTTCCCCTTATGCACCTTCCTTTGTGCACTTGATTCTCGCACCCCAAAATTTCATGTAATCCTTATGCGTTCTCATATTTCCCTTGATATCTTACAAGTATTTTTCATGCCACTTATGCGCATGTCTTTTCAACCCCGAGCCATGCACGGTCCCACGCATGTGCTCGTGGGTCTTCGCACCCCCTTCTTGCACATTTTCTTGCATGCATGTCTTTATCACTTGAACTCCTGCACTTTCCATTAGTGGCTCCTTTGGCCTCCTTTTCCCATTTGTATGTTCCCGCAAGCATGCACTAGTCCTTACCCGAACTCCCATGCCTTATTTGGTGGGTCCTCGTGTTTCCTTCGTAGCCTTACATGCTCTTGCAAGCATGCATTTTTTCCCAAACCGCATTGCTTCTCCTTGTGGTAATGATCGAAGATATGGTTGAGGTAAGCCAAGCACAAAGACTACACGTTAGAGGCCACGCGTAGATGGAAAATAATTATGTGAGAGGAACGCATGTGAACAAAAAGTTATTATAGCACAACACATAAAATATTGCACACAAAGATGAAAAGTAGAAGAAGAATAGTGCATAGAGGTGTGCGATAAAATGGGATAGGTTGGTGTGCAAGGGTTTGCGCGTATGCATGCAAAGATCGGGATTTAGCCAATTTTGGATCATTGGCTAAAAATAGGAAAGAAAGTAGATGGCTTAGCACACAAGCTAGGGTTATAAATAGAATGACAAAGCACATGTAGACAAAGATAAAGATGGCACATGGATATAACCTATTTATAGGTATTAAAGCATGTTAAAGCAAGCTATTTATAGTCTTTTTATTGTTAAGACAAGGTTGAAAAAGTATATAGGTTAAAAAAACACAACTATTATTAGGAAAAGATGCATGTAAGAGGTGAAGGGAAACTCTCCACCACGTATAAATGGGTGTAGCATTATGGTATTGAGATGATTTTTATATGTAGAATAGATTTAGACCTTATGTATGTGACTTAGAGAGTTTAGAAGATATTTTTATGAGCACATGGTTCATTGCTTGACTTTAAGCAGTTTATATTGTAATCAACATGCTTGTAATTAGTTATATTTACAATGGATAATTGTGTTTGGAAAGTAAATCTTACCATGTCTGAGTATGGAGTTATGGGAATTCAAATACTTTTAGTAATTCTGTATGTAGAATGATTTCCTTATTATATGTGTTGTTAATCTATTGTGTTATGATGTGTTTTTATGATGAATATGCATTTCTAACATCTTGATAAGTGAACAAAGGATGGACCTGGTGGTTGTGTGTTCTTCAAAGAGCATTCGACTATGTCTGAATAAAGTGTTAGCACACCTAGATAGGTATTGGTTAAAACAAAGGCTACATTTTGATTTCCTTTGTTACTGGGACCTCTTTTTTAACTTCTCATTAGGATGTTGCATGCACATGGCATTCTGATTGTCCTTGAAGAATATTGATATTTGGGTGCATAACGGCAAGGCTCATTTTCTTAGAGATATAGACTGGACTTGACTTCAAAGTACGTAAGTGGGTGGAAGATAACCTTTATGATTTCTCATATAAGATTTTATTCAACTTCTTCCCGTAGAATTGTAGTAGTGGTTGGCGGCTTACGCGGATAATAGATGTGTTCGAGAGAGGAAGAAAGAAAATGTGGAGCCGGGAGGATTATCAAGCACTCTTTGATTTGGACGCACCATGGACTAAAGTTGTGGATCATTGGTGGGAAGGTGTGTTACGCAATTATACCTTAGAGTACATGATTTTGACATAATTGTGCCCAAAGGAAGAAGAGTTCTGGTTTTTACGTGAGCCAAGGGATTGTATTTTCACGTGACACCTTTAGCTATCAAGATCTTAATGATTGAGATCGGGATGGAGAACTTATCGATGGTAGGATAAAACCTCACCATGTATAGGGGAAAGAAGCGGGTTTGGGAAGGATGGTGTTGGCTCAAACAAAAGAAAGAGATACTTAAGAAATAAAGCTTAGATTTAATTATGTGTGAGAGAGAGTTGTTGAGGAGGCTTTGATATTGAGGGGTATGATCACCGGTGGTAGTGATGAGAACCCTATATAAGGTGAGAGACTGCAGGATCATGTCTTTCCAGTATTGGGAATCACAATAGAAGGACCCCTTCAACATCATATGAGATATTTTTTTAGGAGAAAATGAGAACCATGGGTATGCATCTGACCCAACCTAGCCACCTAGCCCTTGCGCAAGGTGCTTGGAATCCAGAAGTTGTTGTAAAAGATCATCATAGTGAAGGTGAGCAAGAAGGTAATCAGTATCACCATGTTGGGTAGGAGATACAGGTAGCACGTATTGGTATCATCCCAATAAGAGTTGCAAAACATTAATGACATGCATAAAGAACACAACAGGCACCATTTTTGGATAGAGTTTGTTTGAGACCCATTTGGTAAGTGTGTCGTTAGGATAAAGTAGTAGTGGGCTACCCATTGGAATTAGTACTATTGGTGGACCTATAGGATAGATGATTGGTGTGTAGTTTAGCATGACTAGAGGGACACAAGGTCATTCTTCATCAATCCCCTAGGTCATGGCAAGAGGCTCAAGAGGTTCATGTCATCCACCATGTGGAGGTAATCCTAGTGGAGGATCAGGTTCAAGATTTGGCCCCACTCTAGGACAAGGACCACAACAGCTATTATTAACAACCTTAGCAACCACGGTAGTATACCCCTCAAATATTATTTGATATGTCTCTTCATTTGTTAGAGTATAGAGAATGGAAGATATAGTCGAACATGTGCATAAGTGTGAGTTATTGTGGAGAGCTAAGGATATAACACTCTAGATAGGAAGGCTAGTAAGTTTGTGACCACACTTCAAGGGTGTGTGCATAGTTGGTATAGGAAATATGATCCACATTAGACTATAGTTGATTATGATGCATTGTGCACCACCTTTCTAGCTTGAGTTGCATATCCTAGATTTTGAATAAAAGAGAGCATTAACGCATTGAAGGATATCAAGTAGGGCCTATCTGAAAGTGTTAGGGAATATGATGTGCATTTTAAGACCTTTTTTCTAATATCTCCTATGATATTCATCAAATCCAACATTTGCGTGGTTTGTATGAGGTTTTTAACACCATTCCAAAGAGAGATGATTTCACACAAAACATTCACTGATCCATGCAAACCCTTGAAGCACTTTGCGTGTAAAGTAGTAGGAAGTGTTAACACTAGAGTGAGTCCATTCCTTGAAACTCAAATAACAACAATGACTACTCAGTTGGAGAATTTATCTACCAATTCAATGTATGAGACATGCAATGGGTTATGGTGTTGATTATGAGGTTAGAGGACATACAAAGGATAGATTCCCACACAGGAATGTGCACACATTGTTGACATCTTGTGAGATCTATCATAAGAATCATGATGTCTGTAATTTTCCACTTTTACAACATGCATGACACTGAATAATTTCTCCATGTATTGTAAAATTTGTGATGTGCATACCCATGACACAATTAATTTCCATTTGATTGATCATATCCACGAGGCATGTGAAATAGGGTTGTGTCATACCAATGTGGTAAGCAACTCTCAGGCACATTAAGGACAAACCATTTAAGCATGCAACAATGGAAATGGAGGTTTTAGAGGTGATTCGAAGCATATGTCATGGCGGCCATGGAAGGTTTACATGAGTGACATTTTATACATGTGGATCCTCTAATCATTATCGGTGCAAGTGTTCAAAGAATCAAGGGATATGCATACTATGAAAGGTACACAAGGTTAAGATTTTCCATATATGTATGCCCATATGTGTAAGAAAACTTAAAAGAAAAAGGTGTGGCTATGATTAATGTAGAGTGTATGAAGCATGAGAAGTGGGCACCTAAGAAGATGGTTGAACTTGAACTTAAACCTTTATTAGTCACTATGCATGCAAATACAACACGCGCGAGCAAGGGGGAAGGAAAGACCTCTCATTAGACATGAGGAGGTGGTACATGTAAAGTATCTAGAGGTATCCCAATAGCAAAGGAAGTTTATCAGAAACTATGGGTGTCATCAGGGAGCTAAAAGGAGAGATATAATGTTTGAAAGAGAAAACATGAGAGGGAATGTGCAGGGGTGTTGAACTCCCTCAAAGGATATTGATGATCTTAAGGAAGTGTGCAGATGTTGAAGCAAGAGAACATTATCCCTTTATTGGGATAATGGTTGTGAGATAAGATGTCATATGTAGGTGTCGAAAGATATCTCTAAATCCTACATGTTAATTTACCACCACATGACCATGAATATGACAAGGAGATCACACTAGATGTAATGATCAATGGATGGTTGGTGAGTAATATTCTCATTGATACATGCACAAAATTTAATGTTCTCACCTTGATGCTTGGAACCAAATGGGAAGGCCACCATTATAGCCATCCTCAAATGTGTTGTATATGGCTAACAAAACAAGGGCCATGCCCATTGGGGTATTAAAGGATACATCAATCATAATTCAAGGAGCTAAGTTCACGGGTGACTTTGAGATGTTGGAGTTGTCTAGGGCTAATAATTTCCTTGTTTGTATTTAAGATGTCCTTGGTGTTATGCTAATAATGCATATTTATGCTTCAACAAAGGTATATCAATTTTTGGGAACAAGGATGGGCATGTTATAATACCCTTGGATGATGATAAGGTTACACCTTATACGGAGCATGTCAACAATGAGATATCTTAATAGAATCTATGCGCATACACGGTGTGACCCAAAGAGAACGTAGAACCATCAAAAGGGGGTACTTCATTAGGAAGATGCGTAGTCCATCAATGATAAAACTAGTGTGGCTTGTGATAATTGGGCCCATGGCACATACGAGATGGTTGGTCATGAGGTACGAGATGAGTTAGCATGAGGATAAGGCAATGCACAATCGGGAGATCGGGTAAGACCAACTTGCCAAGTATACTAGAGAGAGAATCCTAAGTCCTTCTTATGCGTAATGGAGGAACAATGTTGTAATGAAGGTTATAGTATAAATATTATGGTATATACATTGTGCATGTGACCACAATGTACTAGTGGGAAACATGCGAGAGATAATTTATTGGGTTGCACGAGATCAGAATAGACTATCCTTTTTAACAAGGTTTATAAGGAAAAATCTCCCTTCTTTAGTACAAGATTATGATGGAAAGACCCCTCCTTTGGTACATGTTCATAGTTGTGAGTGGAATTAGATGCAAGGACAAGATGCTTTTCCACCATCTCTATGGGTACAAAATTTTTACTCTACTTTGTGTGGATGCATGTGTGCTTGGTATGTGCATACTAAGTTAAAGCAAGAGACAAGAAACTAGTTGGCCTTCTTTGAATGAAGGTATTGTTCATACTTTTGATTATTTTTCTACTAAGCCTTTGGTTCATGAAGCCTTGCATATTATGAGGCACATCACATTGGGGGATAGCATGTGAAGGATAAGGAGCTTATGGTTCATTTGTTTGGTGATGTTGATACTAAGATGCGCGAGGACTCTAGAGAAACAAAGAAACACACATTGGGGCACGCTTGGAAGGAAAAAGAGAAGGGAAAGCTTATCTACCTCATAAATGATGAGGAAGTTGAGGATTTGGATATACAACACACAGAGGTGTGCATGATGTGTTGAACTCTACGATGAGCAGTGCACGCATAACATGTGCCTTTGAAAGACTAAGAAAGTGAACATTAGGACCGAGATGCACTTGAGGAGGAAATTATTGGTGATTACTAGTTTGAACCTAAAGTTGCAAAGATTATTAAGTTGTTCCATTACTTTCAAGATATCTATTTCCTAGGGGATATCATGATTTGAAAAGTGTACATCCATCATTAAGGAAATGAGAATCAATCTTAAGGAGGGCACATGACCAGTTCGAAGAGGCCTTACTAGATGAATATGAACTTGCACATGAAGGTAAAAGAGGAAATTGATAAGATTCTCAAGTTAGGAATCATTGATCCTATTGAGGAATTTGAATGGATAAGCCCCATGGTGATTAGCATTAAGAAGGATGGATAGATAAGAATTTGTGTGGACTATAGGGGTTCTCAATGCTTCATGTGTCATAGATCCTTTTCCTACACCATTCACTGAAGAGATCTTGGAAGGAGTGGCAGGGCATGAAATATATTCCTTCACAGATGGATTCTTTAAATACCATCAAGTGAGGATTTCACTTGAAGATCGAGAGAAGACAACCTCCTTTGCAACTGAATGGGGAAGCTTTACATACACCGTCATGTCATTTGAATTGAATAATGCACCAACAATGTTCTTGCGCATAGTTGTTCAAGAGTTCCAATATTTTATTCACAAGTTTTTACAAGTGTACTTGGATGATTTGACCATTTATAGGCTGCTGAAATATCATTGTGATAACCTAATATTAATGTTTGAAAGATGCATGTGACTTAGCATCTCTTTAAACATCAAGAAGTGCATTTTTACAACTCCTTTGGTACTTTACTTGGACATATCATTTGTAAAGAAGGATTGTTGGTGGACCCAGCTAAGATTACAGTTATTTTGGGGCTAGAAGAGCCAAAACTAATCAGAGTGAAGTGCATAGTTTCCTTGGGAACACTAGTTATTACAGAATTTTATTAAAGGTTATGCCAAGATTGTTGCACCCTTAAAATTTTTAAAAGCCAAGGGAAATTTCTACTTGACATGTAGAAAAATGATTTTAAGACCTTGAAGGAGAAGTTAACACATCATTTATCCTACACTCCCTCCTTAGAACAAGCCCTTTCATGTGCATGATGATGCCTTTGGTACATCCATTGGAGAAGTGTTGGTACTACCTAGTGAAGGAAATGTTGATCATCCCATATGTTTTGAGATTAGAAGCGGCGTCGGTCGATAAAAAAACTATACCACTACAGAGCATGAGGATTTCTCAATGATTTATGTGCTTCATAAGTTTAGGTAGTACTTATTTGCCACTACATTTATATTTTATACAAATCATATGACATTAAAGTACTTGGTCAATAAGTCGGTTTTACAAGGGCACATCTACCATTCGATTCTCATATTTCAAGAGTTTTATTGCTCACTTATAATGAAGCTTGGAAAGAGAAACTTGGGGACTTGATCATCTACCTCAAGATTAACTCTGCAGAGGACACACAAAGCATATAGGATATTATATTAGATACACATTGTTGATATTAAACCATGCACACTTGCCATAGATACTTAGAAGATATCAAATTATTCTTGTGCATTGGAATTGTGCCTGAAGGAATGAATACCTTGGAAAAGAAGCAACTTGTTATTCATGTTGTGCCTTATCAACTCATTGGAGGAGACTTGTATAAGATGGGTAGAGATGAGGTCTTGTGCAGATGTGTGCTAGAGCATGAGCATGAAGCTATCATGGAGGAAGAGCATGGGGAATAGCCAAAAGAAACTATGCAAGAAAGCAACTCGCACGTAAGATATTATTGGTAGTTTTATAGTGGGAAACGTTGTATAAAGATATTAAAGCATTTTTCAAGGCTTCCAACCATTATCAGAGGATAGGTAATCTTGGAAACAGAGATGAGATGCCACTATGCCCTATAACAAGTACATAGTCATTTTAGAAGTGGGAAATTGACTTTGTAGGGCCCATTACACCACCTTCGCACAGTGTAGGACAGGTGTGTGTTATATCATTACATGCACATATTATTTGACAAGGTGGGTAGAGGTTGCACCTATAAAGGATTGCACCACAACAATAACAACTAGGTTTCTATGGGAGAATATTATAAGCGGTATGGATGTCCATTGATTCTTACAAGTGATAGAGGGACTCATTTTCTAAATGATACTATTAGAATCTTACTAGAAAATTTTATGGTGGCACACCATAAGACTACACCCTATCACCCACAAGCTAATGGAACTATTAAAGCTTTTAAAAATATTTTGGGACAAAATTTGACAAATATATGTGATGTTGGAAGGAAATATTGGGATGATAAGGTTTCAATCATGTTATGGGCATATAGAAACAACTTACAAGAGGTTGAATAAGGCCACACCCTTTCAGTTGGTATTTTCACAAAGGAAGTTTTCCTATTGAGTTCATATTACCCTCCCTACGTATTGCACGTAGTAGGTGGATTGGATAGTGAGAAAACAATAAAACAATGCATTGATAAACTAATGTAGTTAGATGAGCGATGCACCATTGTAAGATGGAGCTAGAAGATAACGAAATCTATAAAGAAGGCTTGGCATGATAGGCACATTAAAAACAAGTCCTTTATAGTAGGGAAGATGGTGCTTTTATATGACTCCAAGTTTGTGCACCATCTTGGAAAGCTTAAAGTGCATTGGTTGGGACCATTTTTAGTACTAACCGAGATATTGGAATCATGCGCATGTCAATTGTAGGTGTTGGATGGCACCATGTTGTTTGGTTACTTCAATGAGATTAGGTTGAATCCCTACTATAAATAAGCTTCTTTTTGTGTTTGTAATAAGGCATTATTTTCATTTAGATTATATTTCCCTTTCTTGCTTTATTTTTCCTTATTTTGTTGTAATAAGCACATTCACACGCGTAGAGCTAATTACTCTCTGGTATATTGATGCAAAGAGGACCGCACATACATTTATTGTGGGATGAAGTAAGTACAAGTTCTCATGGGGAAATTGGGACTCTAGGAGTCCTTGAGAAGTTTTTAGGTAACCGCGTGGTGGAATGATACATGTGTGAGTTAAAGAAAATTGTTGGTGTGCGTGATGACTTGAAAGGATGATGAGCAATGGGAAAATATTTTGGTGTGTGAAATATGATGCTATAGAAGGCTAGATATGGTGTGCATGTGTTTAAATATTTTTTCCGATGGAAATTATTCGGATTGGAGACCACGAAAGTGAAAGGCTGCATAGTGTAACACGAGGGAGGAAACAACAAGATAGACTACTTGGCGAGTAGAGAAGTGGAAGATTGAGTGTTGCACAAGTAGATATGCATAAGGATAACTACAACCTAGGAATTAGTAGCATGCATAAAGGTTACAATTGCCGCACATGAAAGGAAAAAGTGCAGAAAAGTAAAAAGAGAATTTAAAAGTAAAAAATATGGTAGGTGGAGTGCATTTAATGCAATAAAAAATTCAAAATCTATAAAAGGGTACAGGTGAATTCTTCCCTACCTTGATTTTTTTGAACTTGTGTGATTGGAGAGCTTAAGTGATGAAGTGTGAAGGAAAAAAGTGTGAAGAAAAAACTAGAGATTCGAAGAGAACCAGAGCCGAGCGAATACGGACACAGACCTTGAATTGGAGATGTCCTTATGGGAATTGGAAGTTGGTCCAAGATTGTCTAAGAAGGATGTATAGGTAGGGTTCTTAGAGCTTTAAATTTTAGAGCTAGGGTTTTAAAATTTTAAAGATGAATAGTTATGGCACAAAGCTAAAGCAAAAGATTTGAGAAAGTGTAAGGATTGGATAAAAGATTGGGTTCTTGATACTAAGGCACAAGGATTGAGAAAATAAGTAAGAAATTTCCAGCGAGTTAAGGCACATAATTCATGATTTTAGGGTCTATGTAATTGAGAAAAGATCAATGGCACCAAGGAGAGAACCAAAGGATAAGAATAAGTGTTGATGAAGCACCCAAGGATTTGTTCTCGTAAATGCAATATCCACTGAGGTTATAGTTGGGCATCCATAGGAATCAAAACTTTGAAGTTGCAAAATTAGTGAGTACAACCATCATGTGCAAGGGCATGAAGCGTCCATCAAAGAGGATATGTTATGCGAGTTGGAAACAAGGACTGCAAAAGGGTAGGTGATATTGGATAATTTAGTTCGTAAGACTTTAGAGGAATTATGAGTGCTTGACTCTTTGAACTGTCATATTTTTGAATTCTTGTGTGATTGTACCATCGGCTCATGTCGTGCATACATGAGGATTACTTTTACTTCGCATACATGAGGATGTGTTTTATTGCCAAATTAATTGGAAAAGTCACCGTGTCCAAAAACACAAGCACTAATAGTGGAGGGGTGAATCAATGCTTCTCAAAACTTTGAAAACATTTCAATAACTGAGCAAACCATTCATTCTTAATCAGCTTTTTTCATGAGAAAATAAAAACATTTGACCAAGGACAATTAACATGCAAGCACATATGGAGATAGAGGTTAATGTGGGAAACCCTTAAAGGGAGAAAAACCCACTTTGAAATCAATTCACTAACTTGGAAAAATTGTCCTATAAAGATTAGAAATATTTCAACTGTTGATCATCCACTCAACTTGAAGCATCGGTTCCAATAATTTATTCAAGATGTTACTTAACCTTCAGCAAGATTTTACTTGCAAGGAATCTACAACTCCCAACAATTTAGTCAATCTACTACTTGACCTTCTACAAGCTACAAGTTACAAGGAAGATTCAACTCCCTCTTTTCTAAGAAGAAACTTAGTCTTTTGCAATATGTTTTGATCATCTTCCTCTAGTTTTCTCACACAACAAATTGTGATCTCATATTCATCTCTTTTATCTTCTCTTCTCACCTTTATTCATCTCTTTTCTCATCTTCTTAATCTGTCACAAAATACTTTCATAAAAGGCTTCTTGCACACATACATTCTTGTCATGATTCTCTCCTTGCATCAAACTCTCAAGCACTCACTATCTCATGTCTTAATACTTCTTCAACAACATGGTCATCAATAACATATTCTCATGCACCTTCACCTAATTACACTAGTATTCACATTCTCGAAACTTTATATCTTCAACGAAATATCTTCATGCACAAAAATGTGTTTATATCTTCAAATGATACACACTCAAAAGATTTTTTCCCTTCCACTTTCATGTATCTTTCACCTACTTTGATATAGAACTCATACAAAGAAATAAAAAATGAGTTTATACAAAATTTCCTCAAGCAATCATTACTTTTGACATAGATTCATTACATATACTATCTTTATAGGACCTATCAAGATGCTCTGATATAAATAATGATCAATGGAATCTTATAAACTCTCTGACCCTCTAAATCCACTTGCAAACCTTCCATCTAACCCTCGACCTGATTTGTAATGGTTCTTATCAATTTTTATTATTCTTCAATGTAGGAATTTTGTCTTGTATTTAAAGGAACACAATAAAAGAGTTACTTTCATGCACACACATTACAAGAACCTTTCTCTCACTCTATAACCCCTTTACATGCTTCATACCTTTCTATTTCACCTTGAAACTTCATTAGAGCTCTCATTTATATGACTAGGTGTATGTTCTCTAAACACAATCAAAGTAATGCTTCATCAAAATTGAAGCATGAGTCTTCAATACTTATCAATGCTTGAATGTAGTGGTATGTGATCTTTATATCACCTTCACATGACTGGGAGTGGCACTAGCATCCTTATTTTCTTCATGATCTAGGTTAGAGCATAGGAAAATAATCTTCAAGATTATGAAATTTCACTCACCTTTCCATATTTCAATAATGTTATAGATGTTTTGAAACTCACCAATTCGATGATATATTGCTCCATCTCAGGTCCTAGAGATCAAATGTGCTTGAATATTAGGGACAACTCAAACTGGTTCACAAGCTCCAAAAACCAGTCTTACATTTTCTTGCATCCAACATATTAAAACTCATTTTCATGGAAAACCATTGCATATAAACTTCAACCAAAACATATACTACATGATCAAGTGCTTTTCTGAATGGATTAAATGGATAGAGTCAAGTTTGTAAGCTCATGACTCGGGCCTACTTGGTTGTCTTGAAATGATAGTTTTAGATCATTTGAACTAGTATGCAAAATCACTTCTCCACAACAAATTTTTTCCTCAATCATGTTGTATGGGAATTGTATCAAATTTCCAAGACCATATTTCACTTCAACACCAAGCTTTTCATCAAAACCCTTCAAATTTACGTGACTATTTTTTGGCTTGTTTACCTTTTAGCGGTAGGCTACTTTGATTGGCATCGATGACCAAAAATATGCAAAAAAACTTACGACTCATCTCATGGGCACTTAGAAGATCTTATAAGATTGATTTCAAACTTGATCATTCATAATGAAGCATGTTGTACCTAACTATACCATCAATTCTTTGTAAAATGGAGGATTAAGTAGATAGAATCAAGTTTGCAAGCTCGTGACTCGTGCCTTCTTGGTTGTCCTAAAATGGCGCTTTTAGATCATTTGAACTAGTTTGAAAAATCACTTCTCCACAAAATGTTTTTTCCTCGATCATGTTGTATGGGACTTGTATCAACTTTCCAAGACCATATTTCACTTCAACACCAAACTTTTCATCAAAACCCCTTCAAATTTACATGACTGGTTTTTGGATTGTTTTCCTTTTAGTGGTAGGCTACTTTGAATGACATGGATCACCAAAAATATGCAAAAAATTTACCTAAATTGTCTCATGGGCACTTAGAGTATCTTCTAGAATTGTTTCTAAACTTTATCATTCATCATGAAGCCTATTGTACCTATTTGTACCATCAATTATTTACAAAATAAAGGTAAATATGTATCGTATTGTCACACCTAGAGGATCAAAATGCCACCAACTTAAGATACAAGGAGTTATATTCATCCCTTAGTGCTCAAATTATCTTTCTAAGGTGTCTTTATGATCACAAACTTCATTTTTCCTCCATCGCTACAATGTTAGGGTTTTGGGAGGTTTTGGAGTGACTTTGCTTCTTAATGTTTGCTCATAAAGCACCGAC
This sequence comes from Taxus wallichiana var. yunnanensis, assembly GCA_018340775.1. NCBI lineage: Eukaryota > Viridiplantae > Streptophyta > Pinopsida > Cupressales > Taxaceae > Taxus > Taxus wallichiana. The sequence goes on along the minus strand of CM031238.1, from coordinate 131,214,458 downwards.
TTTCATTCTTCCTCATTCCAAAACTAAAATTCACTTAACTCCATGACCTAACACTTGTTAAATCATTAGAGCACCGTGCACAAGTTTTACATACCTTTGATCTCTTCAAAGTTAACCCTCGAACTGAAACAATCATTATAAGAACTCAACAGGACTTAAACTAAAATTTCTTGCTTTTCCTTTTGACTTGTGACTTGAAATTTTTTCCACAGTGTTGCATGGACCTCCTTCACATGTACTAATCATCATCATTCCTTGGAACATCCTAAAACTCTTCTACCCATATAATCTAGGATAATGGACCTTGGGGTTTTTCTCAATTTAGGTCATGATCAAATAAACCAAGATCTATAACTCCCCATGAAATCACCGATAACCATATCTACATGCAAAGAAATATGTTTATTACCTATCCTCATGCCTACAAGATCTCACTCATTAAATCACCATTATGATGCATTAGGCCTTTAAGACTTGATAGTTAGGTCTAGGTTTATGTCATCAACCATGTTGAATCCTGAACTATCACTTTGACTTACCTTCCCGAAGCCTCTATAACATGAAAACAACATAATTTGTCTTTCTAAAGCCTTCATGAGCTCACTTGATTGATCTTCATGCCTTCTTTGGTCATTGATTGCCAAGACTAGTTCTAGGTGTATGCCTAGATCACATGACCAAACCATATATCTACACCCTAAAACCCATGTGAGTGTCTCCACACTTTATGAACATGATTCAATACGTGTACCAACATCATCATACCCCTGCATACTCCTCTTGGCTACATCATATTTCATTTGTTTTTCAAGGACTAAGAGAAGGGTCTAGCAGAGACCTATCAATCATGCCTAACCACTGAACCTTCCTTCTGAGACCTCCAATATTGTCTCTACATCATATCCATATTCTCTTATCTACTTCAATAAACATTTCCATCATTCTTTGCATTTTTTCATTAATATCCCTTTATCATTGACTCCTTTGACATCAATAACAACACATTCCAACAATCCCCCTTTGTTATTGATGAAAACACCTATACTTTCTCTCTCCCCTTTGACATTAATGACAAAGGGAATGTATATGATCATATTCTTGAGCAACTATGCCTTTAATCAAATCTTCCAATAACTATAAAGAGATGCATACCTTATTTGACTTTGTATTTATCTCCATCATGCATTGAGATCATTGTTGCTCCCCCTAGTAGATGCCTTCATACAAATTATACATGCCAACAATGATCCCCGAGTGATAACTTCCTCCTAACTCACAATAGTTCCTATCTTAGCTTAATATGTTAAAAAAGCTTCATTATACCATATATTAGTTACACATATTATTTAGGAATTAATTTCCTAAACCATCTTGTTAGAGAAAATTAGACCAATTTTATCTTGTTGCAACCACCTATACAACACATGTACTAACCCCTTATGGCTCCCCCGAGATTATATTATCTTTCTCTATCTTTCTATGCAATAATTTTTCTTTATACCTTGTCCTTGAGTCATCTAGGTGGGTTCACATCATTTCCTTTGCCCTATGTTACTTCTTCATACTTTGTAGCCTTCTTAGTGTGGTATAGAGACTTACTATGTTATGAACCTTGCTCCCCTATCTATGCTTTCTAACACTCATCAAATTTGACTTACTAGGAATTTTTAACACCTAAATCACTGATTGAGGGTCACCTTCAACTTCCCCGCTCTAAACAATTGAATGTACCTTTTAGACCTATTAATTGTTATTAGAAGAGGTTGTAGCCTTCATTCTATCCAAAGACTCATCTATCTGACGAAGAGGATTAGCTATTCATGCAAATATATCATCTTTTGTTGATTACATGGTAATGTGAGGTCTTGACAAGACTTTATGGTAAGAACCTATTCCATTTGTGATAACAACATGGTTTGCATTGGGTTGACCGTATTACATGTTTAATGGTTGATCAACCTCCTCCATCCTTACATAGCTAATGGGGTTTGAATTGTAACTAGGGAGGTTTGGACATTGTGTATCTAATTTTCGCCCCATCTTGAAAGAGAAGAGGACTGTTGTGGTTGAACGTTGGTGTAATATCTATCAGAGTCAAATGGAAAATCAAATTTTCTTCCGAAATATTATAGAAAGTATAAAATACCTATCAAAATAGGGGAAGAAATGGAAATATGAAGTAATAGAAATGAAATAAAAGGAAACAATAATGAATTAATCCTTCACGTCGGGCTCACCAATTTGTACAGGATGAAAATTGACATGCAACCTTCAACCACACTCAACCCCCCGAGGTCGTGTCGGGGCAGCCGATGTGGAAATATGTGTGGATAACTATAAGAGGATCAGTGACTAAGATCTGTAGTGTGATCTCCTAGTAGCTGAGTTGGAAAAGGGGAGATTTAGAGGCTATGAACGGGTAGTGTAAATTCCCTATGGTTTGTCTAATTGAATCTCAATGTTGAACTAGTTTGAAGTGTCTAAATTAACTAAGATGAAACTAAAAATCTATGCTACTACTGAAAGGAAACTAACCTAAACAAATCACCAAACTAAAACATCATAATTACAAACAACAATTTACTTTTATTCTAAATGATTGAACTACTCCTACACTAAAACTAAATAAGAAAAATAACCCGGTGTGGTTATTCACCTATGTTGAGTGTATTGAAACTAAACTAACTTAAAATAAGAACTTTTCCAAATGATCTATGATATGTAGACAACCTCCTACAAATATTCTCTCCTTCAGATCCACAGGGATGGGAAGAAGAGGATCTATCATCGGGAGTTACTATTAATGATTTAAACTCTAGTATGATTATTAAGTAATCAACTCGTTATGTAATACTTTGATTAAATGGATTATGGAGGATGGATTCTAGTAATTGGTGTATCTGAATATGGTGATCACATGGTGCAATTGATCTTAATGTTTATCTGATCTGGTATGTTTCCTTATTACGTGTGTTTCCTTTATAAGCTTGTGATATTATGTCTGTAATAATTTACACCGAATGTATGCTTTGATATGGTTATTATGGTTATGCATGATAACATCTTGATAAGCATATATAAAGGAGAAACTTGGTAACCCTCACGCGCTTTAGGTGAGCGTTCGAGATCTATCTAAATGAGGTGTCATCATGCATAGCCTTTAAGTAGAAATAAAAGAGACTACATTTTGGTTCCATTTATGGGACCTCTTTTCAAATTGTCTGTTAAGATGTTGCATATAGATGGCATATTGATTGAATCTAGAGAGCATTGAAAGTTGGGTAGAAGATGGACAAGATAAGTTTGTGTAGAGATATAACACTAGACTGATTTCAATGCACACAAATGGGTGGAAGATAACCCTTATGATGTACTTTATGAGACATTTTTCTACATTTTCCAAAGAGAATTGTATGAATGGTTGTCAATATATGCAGTAGTTTTGGAGTTATAGGTTGAAGCTTTGGACATAGGAAAATTACCAAACTTCGTTTGATGCTGATGTGGAATGGAATAGAGTTGTAGATCGTTAGTGGGCTAGAGTATTACACAATTATACTTTGGAATATGCTATTTGTACTTATATGTGCATGGAGTAAGTTGAGTTTCATTTCTTGCATGAACCCAAATGATCATATTTACACGTTATGCCCTTAGCAATTAAGATATTGATCATAGAGCTATATTTAGAGCGGCTCCTATGGCTAGCTAAATCCCCACCGCACATAGGGGTAAGAGCAAGTGTGGAGAAATATAGCGTACCTAGCGGTATTAATGTAGAGAGAGGAAAGATGACTCATATATAGTGAAGTGTGAGAAAGGGAGATAACAAGGGAATTTGTAGAGTCAATGGTGTTAAGGAGAGAGATGGCTCATGAAGTATTTGAAGCTCCCGTAGAAGACAAGGAGTTGTAACATCTGGTTCTCCCAACATTGGGTAAGCGCAATAGAGAATCCCCTTTGGCTTCAGCTAAAAGCATTGTTATCTCAATTTTTTCCGTGGAAAAATTGATCAAACACGACCTGCGACCACTCTGCGTAAATAAATCCACGCTTCAAATCCGGTGAACAAGTTGCGAGACATGCTCTAAAATAGAGGAGCAGGGTTGGGAAGGAAGCAAACAGTGTCAAAGAAAACCAGAGGCCCAAAGGAAAATAAATGGAGAAAACTTGAAGTTTTGGGCTCATGAATGATTGAAATGAGCCCAAAATTGGCTAATTATAGCAGAATCAGCGGAAGCCTCCACGTGCCTCATTGGCGCATCTCCAAAGGTTAAACTCAAAAAGCAGTCTCCAAACAAGCGCGGAGCTTCCACGTGTCCCAGGCCTTAAAAGGATAGAGTCGGCTATTGAAAAGTCCAAACAAGCGAAAGGAACCACGTGTCAGCTCAACGTAATTTCAAGATGGGAGCCCAAGACAAAGATTCAAACTTGCGCCAGCCCTCCACATGGCCAGGGGTCAACAGAGGTCAAATCTAAAAGTGGGCCCAAATCGGTTAAGTATAAGAGTGCAGGAAAAGGCGCCACATGTCTTAATGGTGCACATTCAAAGGTGTGGCCCAAAGCGAAGACTCAAAGGAGCACAAGGCTTCCACATGTCAACCTCGGCGCATCTTCAAAGATAAATCTAAAAGCGGGTCCTTAGACAAGTGTTGGCCTTCCATGTGTCCTGTGTCAAAAGAGGAACAAATTCGACAATTAAAAAGTCAAGATGGAACAGAATCAGTGGAAGGTACCACGTGTCATCCTGGCGCGCAACTCCAAAGGGTAAAACTTAAGGGGTAGACTCAAATGAACGTTGATCATCCATGTGTCCTAGGTTAGATATACGGCCCCGCCAAGCAAAAGGACTTAGTAAAAAACATAAAGGAACAAAAAAGCCACGAAGAAGCCACGTGTTAGCCCGGTGCAACTTTAAAAGAAAAATCCAAAGGCGGTCCCCAAATGCACGCCAGCCCTCCATGTGGCCATATTCCAAGTCAAAGCGGGAGGCGGGTCTCCGAGAGTAATTTTAACTTTTTGGCTTTGTTTCCAAGGGATATAGAGTATAAAAATGAGTCGTGCCTCCACCGATGCCTAAAGAGCCACATGTCAGGCCTAAATTACATGCGGGCTTATGGGCTTGAAGTGATTTTTTTCCCAAATGAGAAAATGCAGATCGGTAGCAGACCTAAAGATGATTTTTGACAAAAAGGTATTGCGGGGCTGCGGGGAAAATTTTACATTTTTGTATTTTTGTGCCAAAAAGGGGGACAAAGTGAATTTCGGGCCCACAAACCCATTCTGATAACTGGTTTCTACCATTTTTGTATGGACCCAATTCAAATATTCAAATGGGAATATCTTCTGATCCAGTGTCCAAATCCAACAAATTTGGCACCATTGGAAATATCTCGACCTCGTCTACATCATGGAGATCTGAAACTTTAATTTTGAAGAAGTTAGGTGGGGAAAAAATGGAAAACATCTTCGTGTCATTAATGTAGGATCCAATCACTCCAACAACTAGATCAAATTTGATCTGATCCACCATTTTTCCTCCTTCAACACGCCAAACAAGTAATCGAGGCAGATTTGACAGATTGTGGGCAGATTTGTAGGGGCATTAATGGCAGTTGAGCTTCAAATTAGTTTTCCCACCTCTCTCTCCTTCTTCTCTCTGTATAGAATCTATAAAAGAAGGGATGTGGCTCATTGTAAAGGGTTGAACATTTCTATTTTGTACTCTCCCTTCTTCCCTTGTCTATAAGTGAATTCGGAGTTTCCAAACCTCCCATTCAAGTTATAATGCAAGATTTTGCCTCTTGGCCACTGTAATGCACTGTATCAACTTTTGGAGCAATAATATATGTTTGTGGATGATTCTTGACCCTCTCATGTGTTTATTGTTGTCTTCTAATCTCTCATTACAATTTGGTTATCTGTACATGGCATTTACATTGCATTTCTATGGTCTGTGTTAGCTTGCAAAATGAGTGTTTAACATTCCTTTGGTGCATCACCTCGTTAGCTTAGGTTTATTTTTTTGTATCTTCTCAACCCTATCTCCTTGGTAAGATAGAGTAGGTTTTAGAATAGATCTTCTGTAATTTATTTGTGTGCACCTGAACAGTGGAATAGGAACTGGCCTTAATCCAGAGAGCTCTCTCAACTCCTGAAAGTCCCACACTTTGAGAGATGCTTCATGTTGTGCAATCACATTAAGAGTCTCAACTCATCTAGTTGCAGAAATTCAAGGGTGTTGTGATTCTGCACTAATAGTTTTGGCATGCTTGGTGGGACAAAGAAGTCTCCATCTTTATTGCAACAAGATTGATGTGCACTTGTTGTAAGTTTTAAGCTTTTAAGAAGCTCTAGAAATTACACATCTGGCTCCTAAAGAAACAAAATCCACTAGTTTTAGTGGTCCAAGCTTGTCAAGTTCATGAGAAGAATAAAAAAAAGGTCAAGAACTAGAGAGGAGGGACTATTTTTCTATCTGCACTTGTCCCCGAGACAGAGGGAGAGAGGGGAGAAGAGCCCAGAGGTCTCCATCTCCACCAAACAGAACCTTGTCAACACCTCCACCTAGTAGGCCATTCATTCAATCAACAAGGGTTCTCGGCCAATCGTAATGGCACAACCACCCAACCCCTATGTCAAATTCACTGGCAGCAGCCCACTCGCTCTCAATGCACAAAATCTAGTCATGGTTGCAGATTAAAAATCATTCCCTATTTCACCGGGAGAACTAACTAGACTTCTCCTAGTGACCACATTCAAGACATTGCAAATGTCTGTGCAATTCATGAGATCACTGAGATGGACATTGCAGTCAAGTTGTTAGCTTCTTCACTCAAGGGTAAAGCTTCACAATGGTTCAGGAGTCTAACAAAGAGGCTCTATTCAGACTTGGGACCATCTGTGCAGAGCTCTCCACAACCAATTTGGAGAGAAGGGAGATAACATGTCCTTGTTAGAGCATTTGACAACCATCAAGAGGGCCCCTAATGAGCAGTTGACATATTTCAACTTTAGATTCCAAAGGACATGGGATAGGATTCCATTGGCTGTAAGGCCCACAGATGAAGGTGCTTTCTTATACTTTCTTAGAGCTCTAAATTTTGATATTGCTTTAATGATTCAATCAATGGGAGGCACCACCTTACCTGCAACCTATAACATTTCCATTAGAGCTGAAAATTGTCTAATTCAAGCTGGAAAACTTGCTCCTAGGCCACCCATGCCTCTATACCTAGAACTAGGAGATCCAAGCACTAGTCAGACACCCACATTAGCTCCTATACCTACTCCTAGGAATCAGAGTTTAGCTGAGGCCTCTACCTCATCTTCTAAAGACTTCAAAAGAGCTTTAATAAGTTATGAAACAACTACAGAACCTAGGGAATGAGTTAGTGACTATCAAAAGGCAACAAGCTCAAAGTTCTAGGCCATATCAGCCTCAAACTCAATATCAAGCTAGACCCCCATATCAGCAGAATAGGCCACCAACTCAGGCTACAAGTCAGAACCAAAACCAAGGACAACCTCAAACTACTAGGCCTTTCTGGTCATATGATCTAAACACAGCTTCAACATCAAGGGCCTTGGTTCTAGCACAAAACAATATGGCATAAGAATATGACTGGTGTTTCCCATGCAATCAGCCTCACAACCAATCAATGTGTTTTAATGGTGCACTAAACTAGGCCTTGATGGTACAAACCATTGGTGTGTCACAAGAGTCTAGTCAAGAGGAAAATCAAGTAGCAAGAGGCACCTCCAAGTGAAACTATGCTTATCAATTGGTAGGTTGAAGATTTATGTGGTATGAATCAAGCCCTTCTCAAAGTGTAGCTTCCAATACACGGTCCAAAAAAAGGAATATTAGAGAGGGACCATCACCAAACTCAGGTAATCCTCAACCCTCCATTACTCCACAAGGTATTGGCACTCAAAATACAACTCCCAATATGCAGAGTCAATCCAAGCCACTTTAAATCACCAATCTGGCACTATGATAATTCTCCACCTGGGAACTCCTCGTGCTATGATTATTTATTAATGCACAACTTTTAGTTTGGTGGAAGTAATCTAGAAACACAATAACAAACATAACACAAGAATACCATAGACTATGATACAAAGGAATGATGACAAATCTAAAATATAAGTGTAAATTATATTATCAACATGAAATTGTTACAATCTCACCCATGAGGTACTTCAAGTGTTACCAACTCCACTTTCCTTCCAACAATAACTATGGGAGAAACTTCACAATTACACCTCTTAATGGCTTCTTTAACACACCTTCTAAATGATGGCTTCCTTCACACACTTACTCATACAATATTTCTCACTACTTCCTTCTATGCTAAATGAGGGGGTGGCCTCTCTATTTATAGAACTTTCAGGCTTATCCACCTTATCTCTAAGATAGGATAAGAAATCTACTCTAACGAATCATATTCCATACCTTAACTCTTATCTTTACATGTAATCTTATCTTTTAAGATAAGATAAACCTTATCATTTCACATGGGTTCCATATTTTTAGACTTTTTAAAATACACAAAATATTTATGACCTCACTCCTTGTCTTTATTACCAATATAATATTTCTTATTCCTAATCATGTAGACCCTACTTCTCTACCTACCCTAACTTTGACATTTTAACATTACCAAACCACTTACAACAAATATTTACGTTTTACCACAACATTCCTATTGTACTTTGATTTATTACCGTGCTATACATTATTAGTGGCATCGTACTGCAGCGCCATTATCTTTTATCAAACGCTACTACTAATTATACTTAACAACATCCTATTCTTAATACATGCATTAATGAAATAGAAATTACAAAGAAAATTTTAGTGTCGACACCACCTCCTAAACCCACTCGTGCACCGATTATAACGACCCACCTCCATGCAAGAGAAAATGTACCAGAAAGGGGCAGCAAAAGGATAGCTCATTTAACATCATTGAACAAATGAAGAAGACAAATGTGAATATTTCAATGTGGGAGTCATTGGCCATTCCAGGTAGAGAGATTTGTTGCAGACTGCTATGGCCAATTGGTCAAGCTCAAATCAGCCCCCTAACCAGCAAGAGAAAGTGTTTACCAATGTGGTTCGGCTTGAGGGAAACCATGGAGGAAAACAAGGTAAGAATCTGAAGCCCCCTCCGTTTTATGTTTCATTGATCATTGGAGACAAACTAGTACATAATTGCATGATTGATTTGGGGGCAAGTAGCTCTGTAATGCCAAAACAAATAGCCAATCAACTGGGTCTTCAATACAAAGTCATCTCCAGGGGATGTAGTGCAATTAGATGGGACAGCGGTAACAATGGTTGGAGTCATCAAATATTTAAGCCTCACACTGCATGCCTGCCCCAATGTGAATATGTTGCAAAATGTATCAGTCATAGACTTGCCACCACATTTTGCGTTGTGTTTGTCGAGAGACATTACTGCTAAGATTGGAAGCTATCTGTCTGCTGATTGGTCACACATGCTTTTTAGAACAAGGTATGGAGCTAAGGATACAATCAAATCTGATCCCATTACAGACTACCATATTGAGTCTTATGTACCCAGCTGATCAATGCTAATTGTTCACCTTTGATCAAGAGGACCTCCCAAGCACTTGTGAAGTAGATACCAAGGTGGGGTGTATTCTAGACTTGACCCTCGACAAGTGGGTGAAAAAGAGGCATGCTTTTGACCCATATAAGGAGATGGAGGAATCTGAGCTAGGAGTCTATTGTTTGCATGAGGAGGATCATCCTCTTCCTGACATCATTAAGCCAGACCACAAAGATGATAATGAGGTATGGCAGTTGTTCTTTGATGGCTCAAGAAGTAGACAAGGATCCTGGAGGAGGAGCTATGCTTGTTTCCCCCTAAGGTATGAAATACTACTCACTTTCCATTTCCAATTTTCCTGTTCAAACAATACAAAGCAGAGTATGAGGCTTTGGTCCATGGACTACATTGGGCAAGGAAAAGAGGGATAAGAAACTTGCAAGTGTTTGGTGACAGTGAACTAGTTGTTAATCAGGTTTGAGGACAAAATGCTGCCAAGAACGATCTGTTAAAGAGCTACAAGAATTGGGTATGGGACCTCATCAAGGATTTCAAGCATTAAGCATCAATTCCATCCCAAGGAAGAAGAACGAAGCGAAGAGATGATTGGCAGCAATTGGGGCAGCCTTTGACGTTGTGGAGAGTATTAAGAGTGATAAATCTCAGCCCCATATCAAGTTGGTTGTGAGGCCACCGTCCCAGACAACAACACAAGTTGGCAAGTCTTCGAAAATGATCAACAAATTGTCAACTTTCTACAGGAAGAGGTTGATTTCTCCTCCAAGAACCAAGATAAACTAGAGCAACCCATGGCGATCGGTGTATGCAGAGCTAATGGAAGTAGGAGAAGCAAGAGAACATGCAATGTAGATCATGGAAAAGGATCAAGCATTGATCAAGAAGAGTTTTGACAAGAAAGTGAGAACAAGGACCTTTCAAGAAGGGGACTTAGTTCTAAAGTGGGATGCAGATCGGAAAAACCCGAAAGCATTCCAAATTTGATGTCATTTGGAGTGGCCCTTACATGATCACAAGGTATAAGAGTAGCAATGCCTTCCAGCTGGCTAAATTGGATGGCAAAGAATTACAGATCCCAGTAAACGGATCCATCTCAAACATTGCTACTGAAAAGGAAGGTTTCACCCTTGTAAATATTAGCATAGAATTTTAATTTCCCTAAGTACATATGCACGTTGTTTTGTTATAGCGTAGGTTTTGTTTCCCTAAGTGTTGTGGCATAGGTTTTTGTTTCTCTAGGTTTGCGTCATTATACAGTTCAACGTGCCTCCAGGTGAATGTGTCAAGCCCTTCAGCAATTTCAATAGAGAGACCCATAGTTGTCATAACAATTGCTCACTTTCTAATAGAACAAATATAGAGCAACTAAAATCGGGTCTCAAAGTGTTCATTTCAAAAGAACAGGACCAAAACCAGGCCACCAACCACGACTCTATGCCCAATAGATACAACAAGACAACTGATCTCTTCATCTAGCAGACAGATGCCCTTGTGAGTCGTCAATTGTTATCTCAATTTTTCCCATGACAAAATTGATCAAACACGACCCTATGCAGAAATAAATTCAAGGGACGGCTCAAGTCAATGCAAGTCCATGCTTCAAATCCAATGAATAGGTTACATACGGGATCTAAAATGGAGGAGCAGGGTCAGGGGAAGGAAGCAAATAGTGTCAAAGAAAACCAGAGGCCCAAAGGAAAAGAAATGGAGAAAAATCAAAGTTTTCAAGCTCTATGAATGATTCAGAATGAGCCCAAAATTGGCTAAGTATAGAGGAATCAGCAAAATCCTCCACGTGCCTCATTGGCACATCTCCAAAGATTAAACTCAAAAGTAGTCTCCAAACAAGCACGGAGATTCCATGTGTCCCAGGCCCAAAAAGGATAGATTAGGCTATTAAAAATTCCAAACAAGCGAAGGAACCAAGTGTCAACTTGGCGTAATTTCAAGATGGGAGCCCAAGGCGAAGATTCAAACTTGCACCAGCCCTCAACATGGCCAGGGGTCAATAAAGGTCAAATCTAAAAGCAAGCCCAAATTGGTTAAGTATAAGAGTGTAGGTGGAAGGCACCACATGTCTTAATGGCGCACATTCAAAGGCGCGGCCCAAAGCGAGGACTCAAAGGAGCATAAGGCTTCCACATATCAGCCTGATGCATCTTCAAAGATAAATCTAAAAGTGGGTCCTTAGACAAGCGTTGGCCTTCCACGTGTCCCAGGTTTGACAGAGGGACAAAGTCGACAGTTGAAAAGTCAAGATGGAGTAGAATCAGTGGAAGGTACCACATGTCATCCTGGCACAACTCCAAAGGGTAAAACTCAAGGGGCAGACTCAAATGAGTGTTGAGCATCCACGTGTCCCAGGTCGATATACAGCCCCGCCAAGCAAAAGGACTTAGTAAAAACATAAAGGAACAAAGAAAAGCCACGGAAGAAGCCATGTGTCACCTCGTAAAAATTCAAAAGCAAAATCCTAAGGTGATCCCTAAACTCGCGTGTCGGCCCTCCACGTGGTCATATTCCAAGTCAAAGCAGGGAGGTGAGTCTTCGGGACTAATTTTAACTTTTTGGCTTCGTTTCCAAAGGATATAGAGTATAAAAATGAGTTATGCCTCGAGTCAATGCCCAAGGAGCCATGTGCCGTGCCTAAATTACATGTGGTTCGGCGGGCTTCCAAGTGATTTTTGCCCAAATGAGAAAATGCGGACCGACAGACCGAAGATGATTTTTTTCAAAAAGGTATTGCATGGGGTTGCATGAGGCAAATTTTGCATTTTTTTACTTTTGAGCCAAAAGGGGGCAAAGTGAATTTCGTGCCCACTGACTGTTACTCGCTAACTAGTTTTTGCCATTTTTGTATGGACCCGATTCAAATATTCAAATGGGCATATCTTCTGATCCAATGCTTATCCGAAATCCAACAAATTTGGCACCATTGGAGAGATCTTGACCTCGTCTACATCATGGAGATCTGAAACTTTAATTTTGAAGAAGTTAGGTGGGGAAAAATGGAAAATGTCTTCGTGTCATTAATGTAGGATCCAATCGCTCCAACAACCATATCGGATTTTATCTGATTCGTCATTCTTCCTCCTTCAACACGCCAAACAAGTAATCGAGGTAGATTTGACAGATTGTGGGCAGATTTGCAGGGGCATAATGGCCGATAGCTGAGCTTCAAATTATTTTTCCTTCCTCTCTCTCCTTCTCTCTTTGTGAAATCTATAAAAGAAGGGATGAGGCTCATTGTAAAGGGTTAGACATTTCTATTTTGCACTCTCCCTTCTTCCCTTGTCTATAAGTGAATTTTTGGAGTTTCCAAACCTCCCATTTAAGTTGTAATGCAAGATTTTGCCTCTTGGCCATTGTAGTACATTGTATCGACTTTGGGAGCAATGATATATGTCTTTGAATGATTCTCAACGCTCTCATGTGTTTATTATTGCCTTATGATCTATCATTACAGTTTGGTTATCTATGCATGGCATTTGCATTGCATTTCTATGGTATGTGTTAGCTTGCAAAACGAGTGTTTAACATTCCTTTGGTGCATCACCTCGTTAGCTTAGGTTTATTTTTGTATCTTCTCAACCATGTCTCCTTGGTATGATAGAGTAGGTTTTAGAATAGATCCTCTACAATTTATTTGTGTGTACATGAACAGAGGAACAGGAACCGACCTTAATCCAGAGAGCTCTCTCAACTCACAAAGTCCCACACTTTGAGAGATGCTCCATGTTTTGCAATCACACTGAGAGTCTCAACTCATCTAGTTGCAAATATTCAGGGGTGTTGTGATTCTGCACTAACAAGCACGTCGAAGAAAGCATGAGGACTACACATGCACATCTAATCCCACCTAGTCACCTAGCCCTTGTGCTTAGTGTTCCAAATCCAGAAGTAGTCATTGAGAATCAGGCTAGTGTAGGTAAACAAGTATAAACGAGTAGATATCACTTTGTGTTGAATTTAGGAGATAAAGTTAGTAGCACGCCCATGGCAACACAATCAACACCGTTGTTGGAAGTTATATCGTAGGGTTTTTTTCAAGTGCGTCATCGGGGCGAACGTTAGTGCAGAACATCGGGAGTACTTCAAGGTAGAAGCTACGGCAACACAAACCATGGGTGTCTAGTTCAATACTATAATTAGGACACAAGGGAGCATGTCAATGGTCTATATCCCACTACAAGAGGCGTAGGAGAATTATGAGGATCATGTGGATCAGGAAGAGGAAATACGGGTGGAGGTTCTAGCTCTGGATCTAGTGGACAAGGCCCACATCCCCAACAACCCCGACATCAACCTTGTAGACACCATAATTTCACATCTGTCCTAAATCAATTAATTCCCCTTCCTCATTTCCCACAAAAATACACTTCGAATTAATCAAATATAATTTGATTAATTATCCATTTCAAAATCCAAAAAATAACCCAATCCTCACCACATGTCATTATTCTCCATGTTTTTCTACTATTGAATTAAAAATTCAAATTCAAATCCTCACCCACCCTTCGTGGTCCCCACTCACCTAAAATCCTCCACTTATGAATTAAAAATATAATTCAAATCCTCACCCATTCTTCGTGGCCCCCACTCATCTAACATTTCCCACATTTTCAAACCACTCACCTAATCTTGCCCACATTTTCAAACCACTCACCTAATCTTGCCCACATTTTCAAACCACTCACCTAATCTTGCCCACATTTTCAAACCATGATTACTTAAATTACTCTAAGTTAATCACTCCCCCAGGCTATAAATACAACCTTACCCCTCCCCTCTAAACACATGGAGAATAAGCTTGAATGCCATATCTAAGTTCTTGCATCCTTTGAGAAAAGAACATCCTTTTGCCTCATCCTAATGCCCAAATAGCCTCATAATCCTTTTTCCCATCTGGTGCAAAGTAAGAGGATCGTTGTTGCAGGAAGGTCTTGCTCTGTCTTGAAGAAAAACACCTACATATCACACAATCAGGGCTCAATCCAAGTTTCCTAGCCCATTCCGAGGTTTTCTATGGAACGTGAAGGAGGAGGTATGATTATTGGTATTTTACTTCCTTGTTAGTAGTGTATTTTTCCTAGCTTACATTCTGGCACGCCCGGTTACTTTCGATATGTTACCATTAATTTCCCAATTAGTGGTTTTATTTGTTCTTTGTTTATTATTGTTCGTTATTATTTCCTTTTCTGTTCCTTATGGCCTTCTTTGGTTAACCTTCACACTTTGGGTAGTGTTTTTGTTGTGTGGTGTCTTGTGGTGTATCTGCAGGTTATAACAACAATGAAACTATGACGCTCATCATGTCTTTGATCTCCTCGGTGCTTGGTGTTTAGTTCCCAGTTCTAATTTTTCTATTCACTCGTAATCTATAGAAACACATGAACTAGTCATTAGTTTATCATCTTACTGTCATGGGACAACCAATCCGGAAAATGCATTTATTTATTTACTTTTGCTAAAATAACTGCTTTGTAAGAAGTTAATCATTTTTTTTCTTTTATTTTAGTCAATCATTTTGTGATCTAACTCTTTATTTCTGTTTATTGTTCTTTTTTAACCTTGTTGTCAAAATTTTAGCTTCTCAGGTGAAGTACAAAAGTCAAAAAATAAAAAAACTAGCTCCCGGGACGTTTTTCTCACGTTTAAAATTTTCTTTCGAGTGCTACCATAGCCCATCTTCCGGAAGCCATAACTTTTGCTCCCGAACTTGGAATGACTTCATTTTTTTAACGGAAAGGTATCAAAAATATCTATGCAATGGAAAAATAATTTTTTGATTTAGACTTACAAAAAAATTTGGTTTCATTTCTTCTAACACCTATCTTTTTAACAAAAAAAAAAATTATAGTTTTTTATTTTATTTTATTTCATGTAACAACCTCACACGTATGCTCTTTCCTCGCACTTCAAAAGTGATCTTGGAAATCATAAACATGAGGCCACTCGGGCTCTGCAAAACAATTTTATTTTTATTTTATTTTGCCTTACATTTTAATTTTCCACGACAACACTTCTAGGTAACGTTTTCACACTCTTTTGTCATCGTTTTCTTTTTTGTGAAAATAATCATTATCGCTATTTCGCAATCATGATTAATTACAATAATTATTAACATTTTAAAAAAAAATCTATTCCAATTGTATCCATGTATGCTCTTTTCTTGCGCTTTGAGCGATCTGGAAAATTAGAAACGGTCACAATTTTTTAGTTTCTTGTTCTAACATTGCAAGATCCTCTAGTTTTGTTTTCCAACTGTCATTTCAATCATTATTTTCCTTTGTCATATTATTAATATTTGTTTGGTCATTGGTTGTGTATGCTCTTTTCCTATGCCTTCGAGCGATCTGGAAAATCAAAAACAACCACGATCACTTTTCTAACATTTCGTTTGCAGGATAACTACTAATTTGTTTTTTGTAGGACCGCGTCTGAGAATATTGTCAAAAACAAAAACACAAAAACAACAAAAATCCCACAAAAATACCACCATTCAAAGAAAATTGTTGAAACCAAAAAAAAAAAGTATGCTCAGGTACGTAATTATTTTCTACTAGTGATTTATTTCAAGTTGGAAAGAACCCTGCGTTTAATCACTTTATCATTTTGTTTTTGCACGTAGACGAGGTGGATTTCATCACCACCAAAGCTACACCGGTGACATGGACTTGACTACCACACACCAACAACATTTGCATCTGCATTGCACTTTGAGACCTAGTCTCATCATAGCATTCAGTATTTACCTTGCCCCTACTCTTCACTTACAGGTAATGTTGTCGTGTAGCGCATGCAAGTCACACCTAAATAGCTGTAACAACGAAGCCTAGGCATCGTCCCTGTAAATCTTCGAGGAGTTATAAAGACACCATACACATTCATCCCTCCATCACCTTCCACCTTTTCACAAAACTTGTTCTGGATGTGGTGATTCACTCCGAAATAGAAAAGTAAGAATTGGTGAGTCTCCTCCAGTGCTCTAAGGGCTCCCATACCAATTTTGTCCCCATACAAAATTAGGTATATCAGGACTAGGGTATATCGAAGGACGCATCTTTTTGGAGTGATAAGAGCCTGCATCCATCATTCCATGACATACTTGTATGATTGCATTAAACAATGATCATTCCCGAAGGATCTACCTCTTCAGCCAAAACAATTTGATACACATGACTACTTACTGTTTGTAAACAAAATAGTTTAGCATTGTTTTTATCATAAAACTTGGCTAATATCAATGTGTTTATTGTAAAATTCAAATCCTAATCGTGTTCCACAACACCATTTCTTGACCGATTCAATACCAAGCAAAACATTCAAGCAATCCCACAACGAAGATCAAAACATCACACTAATTTCATTAGCCTACTTCAGCCAACAACAAATCCACCATAGCTTGTTTTAAGCTATATCCAATAGATATTGAGTGACTTGCGTTCACTCCTTATCTCATCAATTGTCAGAACATCCTTTATAGCTTGTTTCAAGCTATATCAAAATGACATTGGGTGACTTGTTTGAGTTCACTCATTATTTCATCAGCTGTCGAGTTTAACAAAATCTCATCCGACACAAATCCCTTCAAAGCTCATTTTGAGTTCACAACTGTGTTGAGTCACTTGTTTGAGTTACTCTTCCTATCAAAAATCTAGAGCTTGTTTAAGCCAAACCAATCAACATATTCATCATAGCTTGTTTGAGCTATATCCCACTTGTATTGAGTACCTTGTTTGAGTGTACTCCTTACATTTTCATCTACTAAGCTTGTTTAATCCAAACCAATCAACATATTCATCATAGCTTGTTTGAGTTATATCCCACTTGTATCCCGAGTAGCTTGTTTGAGCTTACTCCTTATAGCCTTGTTAAAACTTGATTGAGTGAAAACAAAGATCACAATCAATAGGTTGAGTTCTTCATTGCACATTTCTTCATTCTCCCTCTCTTTCAAACATGATGAATTCACAAAAAATGTCACGCAATGAGCTATTAGAACAAATTAATAAGATGAAAACACAACTCTCTCATATGGCTACCCAAATCAATGAACGATCACCCAAGAAGCCAATCATACAACCTAACGAAGACATCACTTCACATAAAGTCGAACGTCAGTTTACGCCCCTTGGAGAAACTCTCTCTAGTGTTTTTCATCAACTAAAAGAGGCTAAACTGATAAGATATCCAATTACAAAACCCTTTGTCGAAGGGGAATCTAAGCCATGTTGGTACAAACCTAACACATATTGTGATTTTCATCGCATTGATGGTCATCACACAGATAAATGTGTGCGATTTAAGAATTACGTCCAAGACTTAATTGACGACGATGTCATCTCTGTAGAGCTTGATGACAATGCTCTTGCAACCAATGACACATCCAATACCACAACTTTCAATGAAGATTTGACTACTGTCGAAACTCCTATACATACTAAAATTCCACAAGATCACGATGACAAAGGTCAAGAATCTCTAATTCCAAACCAATCCATATCTTCTTCAAATTTTCTTCCATTAGTTCAAACATACATTGAACCTATTTTGACAACAACATTCTTCCAACATCTAATGAGAACTTGACCTTGATTCAAGACTCTCTTTCAACCCAAGCAGATATTGAACCTATTTTGGAAAATAACATTCTTCCAACATGTAATGAGATCTTGACCTCACTTCAAGACTCCCTTTCAACCCTTGATATAAATGTAGACACTACAACAGAGAGTCCATCGTCAAACACATTTGAGCTTGATTCTATTATTCCTATGCCTAACATCTCTAGCCTTGTTGTCGAAACACAACCACATCAAGTTTGGACACTTGTGAAAATGCAACCTGTCATGTCCATTATGCTTTCAATGATCGATCTTGCAGCAACTCTTCACCAATGATTCCCACTTGTCAATACCTTTACGTGCATACATTCTACAAGGTACATATACCCAGGAATATCCTTACGCAACCTTTTCCATCTTTAATTTTGAATCTATCGTCAAATCAATTAATTAATGGACAAACAGAAGCAACAAATCAAACAATGCAAACTGAAGCCACTCCCTTCTCTCTTGTTTATGGTAGGGAAGCTATTTTACATGTCAAGGTTGAATTCCCATCCTTTATAATATCCCTCAAAGACATAATCAATAAAGATTATTATCAACATTCACACCTTAAGGAACTCAAGCTTCTTGACGAAAAATGACTTAATGCCCTAGATCATATTCAAGTCTATCAAAATCGGCTATGACGTAGCTACCATAAAAAATTCAAACATAGAAAATATAAGATCGATGATCTCATTCTCAACAAAAATCGAAAGAACATACCCAAAGAACGAGACAAACAAGATAAATTTGAGCCGAACGAGAATCATAGATACTTTTAGCTTTGGAACTTATAAATTGGCCATTGACATAGGCCAAGTCCTTGACGAACCCATGAATGCAATCCATCTAAAGAAATTTTATTCCTGAGGCACTTCCTATTCTAGGAGACAACAACTTGTACATTGTTTCTTATGTCTTACTTGTCTTCGAATAATTTAACGTTATTCTTTTCCATTGGCAGCTATTTTCATTATCAACATCACATCTTCATATTTATCATCATGAGACAAGTGCTAATATAGATCCTATTAAGTTTTGTGAGCATCATACTTCTTATAATATCTCCCATCTTTAGTCGCTTTCACCTATGGTCATACCTAGAAGCTTCCTGATGGTAATATATTCCCTTCCAAAAAATTCTCTCTTTCATAATAAAGCTCTGAACTTCTGTACCCGGTTCGTTTGATCGTCCATCTCAGTCTTCGGTGTTGAACCCTCGCGTCCTACTAGTCGTGTGGGCTGAGATTGGGGGTAGACGTTCCTTCCCAAATAAACAACACTATTGTAACATTCAACAAATTCAATAATCCATTGTCACACCTTTCGTCCTTCACAGTCTTTGGTGTTGAGCCCACACTTCTTACTGGTAGTGTGAGACTAGAGAATGGAGGGAGGTTCCCTTACTCATCTACGTCTTGTCTTCGGTGATAAACTCTTGCCTCTTACTGGTGGCATGGGGCAAAGCGTAGAGGGTCATTCACAAAAGCATAAAAATATGGCAAAAACATTCAAAAATTAAAAAAATCAAAAACATTCAATAAAACTTACTTGCCTATGTTTTTCTTTGGTGATGAGCCCTTGCTTCTCACTAGTAGCATGGGGTAAGGCATAGAGAGTCAATTCAAAAATACAAAATCTTACAGTGCTTGCAAATTATAGCATCCCCCAAGAAGTAATTTAGATGCCTAAGTGAAGAGAGAACTATCCCTTCACCTCATATCTTACCAATCAAGAAGGCCACATAATTATCTAAGTCTAGCACATGACTCATAAAGTGAAAGCCATTTTTGAAATTGGTTCAATACCATTATGAAGAATGGAGTCACAATTTCTCAAAGGGATTGTTGTTAGCATTTGTTTCTATATTCATTATCTACCTCCTGCGTCCTTCTTGATTCTCGGTGATGAGCCCACGCATCTTACTAGTTGTGTGGAGTCAAGAATAGAGTTGGACTTCTTTTCATCATATCATCACCACCATATCCTGCTAATGGAAAGAGAATTTGTGTTATTCTGAGCATAAGTTACCACACGGAACATGATACATACGGATAATATCCTGGTTTATCGCCTCTCAAAACTAAGTCTGCACTTTGGTCCATAAATTGCCAATCACAGTGTAAAAATCCACAAATAGTGTGAAAATCATCAAAAATCTAAAAATAGTGTAAAAATCCAAAAATCTAAAAACATTTGAAAATCGTCAAAAATCTAAAAATAGTGTAAAAATCTAAAAATCTAAAAACATTTGAAAATCGTCAAAAAACCTAAAAACATTAGAAACAATCATCCAAAATCCAACAAAAAAATTAGAACTCGTCAAAAATCTAAAAACATTAGAAACACTCGTCAAAAATCCAAAAACATTAGACAGAATCGTCAAAAATCCAAAACCATTAACAAGAATCGTCAAAAATCTAAAAACATTTGAAAATCATCAAAAAAATCAAAAACATTTGAAAATCGTCAAAAATCTAAAAAACATTAGAAAATCTATATATATATATATATATATATATATATATATAATAAACAAAAATTAAAAAATCCACAAAATCGCAAAAACTCTAAAATAACCAACACAATTCAACCTTTGAACTATTATCCCCAATGAATGATCCAATCACCTTATGACTACCAAATTCAAACCACTTCTCCTCGCGTGAATCCTCACTTGGGGCAAATCCTGGCTCTTATTGTTTCCTTGTTTGAGGACAATGACCCAATACTTTACTATGTCCTCACACCCCTGCTTGGGGCACATCCAATCAATCCTCACTGTGGAACACGTTAGGGAAATGTTTATTGGTTCTTGTGTTGCATTATTAATTATAAATTATTAATTACTTTCTTGTATCTTGATATATTATAGGGGGCATCTTGATTTTATGTATCCTGGTGTTCTCTCTAATATTCTTATGTTATCTAATTGCATGTCATACTGGGGCATCATACTTTCTTGATGGCCTCTGTCTATGCTCTCTTCCATTTGCATATCGTATTGAGGGCATCAAACCTTTTTATGGCCCCTATATCTATGCTATCACGCATATTAGATCTAGTCATCATGATCTTTTATATCACGATGCATCTTGTTATGTGCTATATTAAAATTAAGATGATTTTCGTCACGTGATTATCTTCCTACATGATCAACATCTTACTTTGCACCCCATCCATTCACCCATACTAATACATTTCCCAGTTTGGGAATCCTACTTGATCACCGTTGCAGTTTGCGAATCCTACTTGACGATATTTCTCAAGTAGCATTCTTTATCCAAAGACTCCTCCCCCCCACCATGTTCACCATGTATTTGACCCATTCATCCTCGCTCCTCATTTTTACTCCTCCACCACTTATCCCCATATTACCCTTCTCACTATTCATGTCCCCTCTCACCCATTTGTATTCTTTCCTTTCACCATTTTTCTTCCCGCATGACAATCTTACTTAATAATTCCTTTTATATGGAATCTTCGGTGGAGGTTTACCCTCTCCCTAAGATCTTCCCACTGTAGAAGCTTCTTCACCACCTCCCCTCTCATCAAACAACAATCACCACCAAACACATCTTCTCATTCCACCTCTTCTGCTTCCCATTCTTGCATGATTACTCTTACCACGCAGGCATCCCAATTAAGGATTCCCCTCACACTCTCCGCCCTCCACTACATATATTCCTTCATCCATTCATGTTACACTCCTTTGTTTCCTTTATTTCTTATTATCACATCATCTCATATCATATACCACTCAGGCATACCTCACTCACTCTTTTCTCATCCTTCCCTAAATCCATCTTATGCCTAGTCTTCCTACTTACACGCTCTCGTAGTATGGCAAAATTCACTTGAGGGTTCCCCTTGGTCCATTTTGTCATACCCTATTCCCACCAACTCTAACATAATCCTTCTTCTTCTTCACTTGGAGATCTTACTTAACCATTTCGGACGCATGGCAATCTTACTTAAGACTTCCACTTAAGGTTGATCTCCCTATGGCCTTCCCCCATCCCATATTTTTCTCCCACCTCTTGTCAATCATCTTCTTCAACCTACCATTCCACACATGTCCCCAATATCATCTTGTCTTTCTCCTTGCATATCATCCTGTCGGTTAGGTGATCTACTTAACCTCTCCAAAGATGAGCATGACGATCTTACTTAAGAGATTCTCTTAAGCATGACATGTCATCTTACACTCGCCCATCACTCTACAATCTCACCATCCATCTTTCCTCTTCATTCCCCATCATCACATCTTTTTACCACCACTATCACCCTCCTCTACTTGGCAATATTACTTAACCACTCACCCGGCATGGCAATCTCACTTAAGAGTCCCTCTTAAGGATGATTTGTCTCCTTGCCTTTCCCCATCACTACGCACCCTTCACCCTTCACTTTTTCTTGGCATTCCCCATTATCACATCCTTTCACCTCCTTTTCGATTCTCGCAAACACCACTTCTCACTTGACCACTTGTCATCTCCAGTTTTACTCGCTTGGCAATCTTACTTAACCACTTCCGTCACATGACAATCTTATGTCAAGGTCCTCCCTACACTTAACTTGTCATCGTGAACTTCTCCCCGCCTCATTCTTCGTTCACTTTGTTGATTGCTTCTTCCACCTGGTATCTCCTACTACCCACTTTTTTCTCCTACTATTATCCTTTCTCCACATATCCTCTTACAACATACATCTAATCTCTTCCGCCTACAATCACATTCTTTCCCCCCATTTTCCCCTTCTTGATCCATCATCCTTCATACCGTTTCTTCCCATTCTTTTCATGTCTTGGTTCTTCATCCTCACTTCATTCATCCTCATCACCCACATCCTCTCCTCACTTTCACCTAGTCCCAACTCATCCACTTCATCTTCTCAAATTCCCCCCACATTTCTACCCACACACGCATTCGCCATTATTGTTAACACTCCTATATCATTCTTTCATCATCATCTTCTCTTCCCGCGCTAATAATTGTAAATGGGTTTTCCCTAAAAATCATCAATCCTCATTCCACACGACCTCATTCACTCCCTTGGACCTTCTAAAGTTTCCCTTCATTCCTTCCCTCCTCTAAGCCCACCACTCATTGTAAAAGGGATTTCCCTAACGTCCCCTCATTGGCATTGCTTCTTCTCTCCCCATTCTCTTTTCTCTCCTATTCTTTTCCCTCAATCCCACCCTTTCTTGTCGCTTCTTACCCATCTCTCCATCTCCTCTTTTCCCTCTTCAATATCTTTACTGTCTTCATCATACATCCTTTTTCTATTTTCTCGTCATCCTAGTATCCT
The DNA here is from genome assembly GCA_018340775.1 of Taxus wallichiana var. yunnanensis. Classification (NCBI taxonomy): domain Eukaryota; kingdom Viridiplantae; phylum Streptophyta; class Pinopsida; order Cupressales; family Taxaceae; genus Taxus; species Taxus wallichiana. Next base: position 131,190,934 of record CM031238.1, on the reverse strand, counting down.
CATTTCATGCATCTCCGCATCTTTTCCAATCGATGTCATTCCTCCCCTCTTTCTTCTCTGAACATTCCTTATATTGTTCCCTTTCCACTTATTACCCCCTTTCTATATTCCCTTCCTTCTACATCATTTTCTTTGTTATCCTCTTCTCTCTCCCACCCCTCATCTTATTTCCCTTCCCCTGTATCATCTTCTTCCCCTTTTTCCATCACGTTTCCTCCTTACTTCCCCATCGATAACCTGGCTCTTCAGCGTTGTCTTGTCTTTTTTATCATACCACCCTCCACATGCATCTCCATACGGTTTGTTCCATATTCTTTGCCTTGGTCTTCCTCGCAATGACACGATTCCTTCAATCTTCTCCCTATATTCACTCTATCTTCCTTTCCTCTCCCCTAATTTTCACGTTTCTTCTAACCACTTCTCCTTTTCTCTACCACCCCTACCTTTTTGTTCATTCTGTATTTGTTTCTCTTCTTTTCTCTTTTCTTTTTCACACTTTCCTCGCCCCTCATAGTTTTTTTTTCTCTGTTCTACTTCTTCTTTTGTCCTCTTTCCATTTTCATCCATTTCACCCCCTACTCCCACCTCGTTTTCTCCTTCTTATTTATCCTTTCCCATTTCCTACTTTTCTCAGCTCTATCATTTATTTCACTTTCACGCATCCCTCTTTACTATCTCTGTTGCTTCCTTCATTTTACACATCTCTCTATTTTATCCCTTCACCCTCTACTCTGTCATTTTCCTATTTTTGCCTTGTTTGTCCTTCATCATTCCCTTCTTCCCCTATCATCCCTCTCTCTTATTTCTACCTCTTCCATTCTTTTTTTCCCCTCCCCTATCTCCCTTACTCTTCTCGTAATCAACCCCCAATCCTATCCATTCCCTTTTCTCTTTCCCACACACCCTCACACCTAGCATTCAAGGCCGATTGAATCCTTTCTCCATTTGCGTCATGCGGTCATTCCAGTCTCTTCCACTCCATTATCATCCTCTTCTCTCGCATAATTCATTTCTCTTCTTTTCGAGAGTTTTGTCGTATATTCCATTCTCGTCAGTCCTCTCGAGGGGGCATCACCACATCTATCCATAATCACATCTTCTCATGACATTTTTGTCTTGGAGGATACTATGACATCCGTCACTCACCACTTTCTATTCTCGCCAAAAACATTCTCTCTACCTTTTGCTTTAAAAAAATAAGATTGAATTCTTCCCCCATACTGTCTACTTTCTTTGAAAGGACACTACTTTCATAGTACCCTTCCAAAGAGGGGAAAATGTAGACACCCTAATTTCACATCTATCCTAAATCAATTAATTCCCCTTCCTCATTTCCCACAAAAATACACTTCAAATTAATCAAATATAATTTGATTAATTATCCATTTCAAAATCCAAAAAATAACCCAATCCTCACCACATGTCATTATTCTCCATGTTTTTCTACTATTGAATTAAAAATTCAAATTCAAATCCTCACCCACCCTTCATGGTCCCCACTCACCTAAAATCCTCCACTTATGAATTAAAAATATAATTCAAATCCTCACCCATTCTTCGTGGCCCCCACTCATCTAACATTTCCCACATTTTCAAACCACTCACCTAATCTTGCCCACATTTTCAAACCATGATTACTTAAATTACTCTAAGTTAATCACTCCCCCAAGCTATAAATACAACCTTACCCCTCCCCTCTAAACACATGGAGAATAAGCTTGAATGTCATATCTAAGTTCTTACATCCTTTGAGCAAAGAACATCCTTTTGCCTCATCCTAATGCCCAAATAGCCTCATAATCATTTTTCCCATCTGGTGCAAAGTAAGAGGATCGTTGTTGCAGGAAGGCCTTGCTCTGTCTTGAAGAAAAGAACCTACATATCACACAATCAGGGCTCAATCCAAGTTTCCTAGCCCATTCCGAGGTTTTTGCTACGGAACGCGAAGGAGGAGGTATGATTATTGGTATTTTACTTCCTTGTTAGTAGTGTATTTTTCCTAGCTTACAAACCTCAACAAAGTTTATTATGAGATGTCTCTTCACTTACCAAAATATAGAGGAATTGAAGATGCAACAGAGCATGTACACAAGTGTGAGCTACTATGGCACGTTAAAGGAATTATAGCCTCAGACATGAAAGTAATTCAATTTTCTACTACTCTTCAAGGGTGCACACATAGCTGGTATAGAAAGTATGACCCACATCAGACTGTGGTAGATTATGATGTTTTGCGATCTACGTTTTTGGTTAAGTTTCATATTATAGAATTTGAGCGTGCAGTAGTCGGTGCACTCAATGATATCAAGCAAGGATTAGCTGAAAGTGTGAGGGAATATGACATGCGTTTCACGACTCTGTTGTCAAAATTATCTTATGAAATTCATCCCAATCAACATGCACAATGGCTCTTTGGGGTATTGTTGACTTTGTTCCATAGAGATTTATCTCATAAAACATATATAGATTCGTGTGAGGCCCTAGAAGTAGCTCTACACATTGAGGTAGTTAGGAGCGTTGATACCATAGTGAGCCCATTCTTAGAGGCACAGTATTGTAAACATGGAAAAATAGTTGGAAATTTTTTTGCTAACTCACTCATGAGACACGCAATGGAATATGGTGCATAGATTGTGAAGTTGAAGGACATAATAAGGAAATTTTCCCACGTAATTCAAAGTGTTTGCGTTGTTATTAGATTACGAGGTTTGTCACCTAAACCATAATGTTCGAAGCTTGCCCTCTTTTGCACATCTTATGCGCAGAAAAAGGTGTCCATGTATTGTAAGATTTGTAAGTCCCACACTCATGACATTGTTGACTATAAATTGATTAATCACATTCACGAAGCCATTGAGACAAGAGTGTGCTAGACTAGTGTGGCGAGTGGATCAAAGGAACAAGAAGGCCATACTCATGAAGGGCACAACCATAGAGATAACAGGAATGGAGGCTTCCGAGGAGGATATAGAGGCCGAGGTTGCGGTGGTGGAAGAGACATATTTGCATGAGGGATTTTTTATACTTGTGGATCCCCTAATCATTATTAACGTGAGTGCCCTTAGAATATAATTTTCTCATGGTGTGGGAAGATATATATGAAGACTATCTAGATATATATGAAGACATGTGCAAGACTTAAGAAGGAAAACGACTTGGGAATGATCAAGCTACAACTTGTTATTGCCATCGGTGGATTCCTAAGCCACCCCGATCAATCATTATAGATAGTAAAGGTTACCACACACGTTGAGGCTGCATGCACACTATAACACCCGCTAAAAACTCCCACTAGAGAACCAAGAACAACCTAGGTTTAGTTAGAAAAATTATGGAATAATTTTTTTAAGTGTTAACAACCAAAGTCTCAAAGACAATTAAATTCAACTAATAACTTTTCCCATTATAACAATTACTAATACCACATTATAAAGCAATAAGTGTAATAAATCCACACCTAGCTCAAATCTCCTTAGGGATTAATTTAATCACTAATTACATTGACATTTTAGCTAGATATTCCCTTATTGAAATTTTAGGGTTAAGGGACCAAAATAATTAAATACCAGAGGTATTTAATTCCATGAGATCCAAGACAAGAGCAAGGTTTAATTACGGGGGGAAGAATACATATTTAAAATTATCAGAGTAAATTCTCACTTACCCATCCCCCATAACTCTCTTAAAAGGTTCAACCTGATTTTTCCCATGATTAATGTAATTAAAACTTCCTAAAAACATTCTCATTAGATAGGGAATTTCCTCACCTTTCCGGTGATATAAAGAAGTCCTCCTAACTCCTCATATTTCTCAAGTTATGGGCACGGAACTTGGGGTGAAAATTTTCCCAAGAGCGGGCTGCGGGCTTAGGGAGGAAAATTTTCCCCAACTCGGGCTCTGGACTTCGGAGAGAAAATTCACTTGGAGGAGAAAAGCGGACCGGCGAGCGAGGAAAAAAACTTTCCCAGGACGGGGCCAAAGAAGCGGGAAGACATTTAGCGCTTTTGCCCTTTTGGGACAAAGTGAATTTTACACCCACACCTCCACCGACGCCCAAGGAGGCCATGTGGCAGCTCCTTATTGGTTGTGGGTCAGTGGGCGGCGGGGAACATTTGGAAATTTGAATTTTCAAAAGGGAAGGCATAAAGGTTGAAAGGAATCTATGCCTCCACCGACGCGAGAAGATGCCACTTTATTGTCGGTTGTCCCAACCATTGGTTGTGGTTGGCGGGCGAGGTGCGGGAAAACTTACAATTTTTTCCAAATTTATTTTGAAAGCGCTTAAGGTTAAAATCGATCCAAGCCTCCACCGATGCCCAACGAAACCACGTGTCGATCAATGATTGGTCGCGGAGGAAAAATTGCCAAATTAACTTTTTGGACTTAGATCATTTTTGACAAAATGAAGGCTTGCAGATTAGCGGAGCGGGGAAACTTCATGACTTTGCACCTTTTGGACAAAAACAAAAAGGAAAGTTTTAGCCCATGGGTCCGCCCAAGAATATTTTAATAATTAAATTTGACAGTTATAATATTTTTGAAGCCAAATGAAATAAAAACTTCAAAAGGCCATAACTTTTGATTGGGAACTCGGTTTTTGGAAAATGAGGACTTTCTGAAAGATCTCGACATCCTCTTTACAAAGAGATATTAAGAATTTAATTTTGATAAATTTTAAAGGGTCAATTTTGAGAAAACATCTTTCTATCACTTAGAAAGTGAACTGGTATTTTTAACTTATCAATTATTTGTTCAAATCTGCCATTTATTCTTTCTCAACATGCCAAACAGACATGGAGGATTTCACTTGGAAGAATTTAGGATAGATTTCAAGGATTAAATTGTTTGATTGAAGATCAATTTGAATTTCCCCAATTTAATAGTAAAAATGACTGAGAAATTGTTTGAGCTTGATTTTGAAAGGTTCTATGAAAATTTCTTAAGTATTATAGTTTTGTTTGGGATCATTTTGATCTTTCTTAGCTTGTATTAATGTTTCAAATGTCTTTCCTAGTCTGCAGGGTCATTCTGTACGTTTTTTGATAATTATTTGCCAGTTTGAAAAATCATCTAACAGAGCTCTACAACTTCCAACTCGAATTGATCCATTACATTTACCAAACTTTAAAATATGATTTCATTCTAATCCAATATTACAATGTTCTATTTCCTTCAATCAAAATGTAGAAACAAGAAAGCAATTTCTATTTCCTTTCCAAAAAAAAGCGTGCTTTTCAAACACAGAGGATGCAATAATTCTGAATACATTTTCCACATTCGAACAAAGAGTTGTACAACATTTTCAAAGCAGATTTCAAACAATAATAACTTCATTGTATAAGGTAAAACAACATCTATTCAATTGAAAATATTTCTTTTACAACTTTTTTTTTATCAAATACAACTTTACAATCACAACTCCTTTTCATTGTATAAGGTAAAACAACATCTATTCGATTGAAAATATTTCTTTTACAACTTTTTTTTATCAAATACAACTTTACAATCACAACTCCTTCTCATTACATTCCTTTTTACAAACAGAATACCAAGTATATTTCTTTCACATTCAAAGGGGATTTCATTTCCAAAACATAGTAACTCTTCAGCACAAAATGTATATTAAATTGTCATCCACATCAAGTGGGGAAATGGTTTACAAAAGTAGTTTCGCAAGGGACTGTCAGAACTTTGTCTTCTTCCTCAATTACAATATACATAATACAATTTCTTCCACATTTATTCAAAAACAGAGAACAAAGTATATCTCTTTCACAATTCAATTTACAACTTTCATAGCCAATACAACACATCTTTCCATCACAAATAATGTACAAGGTCATCCACTTCAAAGTGGGAAGGGGTTACAATAAGAATAATCTCAACAAGGATTGTCAAACTTGTCTTTCTCCTCTGCTCCAGAACAACAACATGAATATCCTCCATTTTCTTTATTTCAATTTGACCACAACAGAATAGGGGAAAGGAAACGCTCTCCACCCAACCAAGACATCCAATGAAAGGAGAAGCCATCCTTCTTCATTGGCCCCCAAGCCCCAACCACAATGCAATAAAAGATGTTTTCCAACACATGGAAACAACAGGCTTCCACAACACAAAGACAAATTTCTCATTCAAAACACAGTCCAAAACAAAGTTGTAGTTTGCAACCATAGAATAAAGACAACAAACAACACTCAGGCTTCATCATGCAAGCCAAAGGAGCAAGAAACTATGGGGATGTTGCTTATGCCTCCCAAAGGGGAAATAGTTATCACCACCTAGAAAAAACTACCAAAATATATATCATTTCAAATCCCTAACATGCCCTTATGCCTCCCCCAAGTACCCCTTATTCCTCACATTTCCTTATGCCTCCCCAACCTCTTATGGAACCCCATAACAAGTAAAGAAATGCAAGCTATTTCTTTTTACAAGGTGGAACCCAAATCCCAACTCCCTCCACACTTATACCTCCCCAAAACACTTATGCCTCCCACAAGAAAACCCCATAGTCTTCTCCTACACCATTCCTAGGCCATCTACCCAACCAACCAACAAATAAAACAACCCACTCAAACATTCAACCATTCACATATGCATAAAAATGAAAGGAGAGCATTTCCAAGAGCTAAGCTCTTACCTCTCCATGATGGAGTTTGTTCCAAGTTCAAAACATCAAGCTCTCCAATGCAAAACAATCCAAGAGATCAACAATCAACAAGTATGCAACAATCTCCAATTTCCTCCCAATTTGCAAGAGCTCCAAAACCCCAAAGCAAGTCACCAAAAATGAAGTGATAAAATTGAAGCAACCCCAAAAACAAGCCAAGGAATTCAAATATATAGAAGATGGAAGAGAAGAGGATGAGGTGGATCCATGTAGGATGCCACTTCACACATCCTCAACTCCAACACCCAAGGTCAACTTCATTCTCCAATGCATAATAAATGGGTGGGTGAATAATATGACAGATTACTTACACACTCCAAAACAAGCCCACACCCCAAAGGACTGAAATTAAAAGCATGTAAGAAAGTGCAATTAAAACATACAACTTGACTTACAAAAATGCATAAAGAAGGTCTAAATTTAAACCCTCCAACCATAGGTAAGGTTGGCATGCAAATTTAAGAGGTATGGGACAAGTTTAACTTGTCCCACAAGCCTCCAAGGACAAATTCGAATTTCAAAGAAGGTGGAGTGTTTCATACTCCAAAATCAACTTACACATCTCTTACACATCACTTACACATTTCCTTACAACACTTTAATTTTAGGCCAACAACTCTAATAATTACTTTCTTATGTCCCAATTTGATTAATTAATTTTAACAACATGATTTTTAATTAGATTGGGTAAAAACAAATTTTGAAGGGATCGGGAACCCTGTACAACCGAAAGATGAAGCATTCAAAGCCCAAGAGAGAAACAACAACAAACATCAATAAAAAGGAACCAAATAAATAAATACACATAATCCTTGGTCACATTTAAAGGTGATCCCCTCCCATGGGAATCCCTAACAACAATCAAACAAACACACACACAAAACAATACAAGTTGCATGGTGACCTTGTTGAATTCATCTAGAATTCCAATGTGGTTGGTCTCCAATCCCCCCCAATGTTTGTTGTGATATATTTTAACCTACAAAACACAAATACCCCTTTGGCCTCATGGCCATATCAGAACATCCAAAATATATATAATTATAATTCCAAAATCATCAATATATATATGAATCACAATAACATCCAGACAATCAACAATATCATTTGCAATCTCATCAACAACTATATGATCATCACATTTAATTCAATTTTTCATTTTCTAGGTCTACTCAAAATATCCAAATATCACATGTCCAAACAACATCTATAATGTAACCATGTCAGACAATATATCAATATCCATATAAAATGTCTCTAACAATCATCATGCATCATATATGAATCAGAGTCAACAATAATCCATGATCTGACATCTAACACCATACTAAATCAAAACTATAATAATGTCCATAATATAGTCAACAGTATCATGATCAATATCAAAAGTGTCAAAGGGAAGTGGGCACTACACACACGCGAGCCTCTGAAGGCTAAGCCACTCATTACATGGGAGGAAGTGATACATGCTAAGTATCCAGGGCGTTGCGTACTAGAAGGAAGTCTACCAAGAAATTATTATCACCGAATCACAACACCCTATGGTTTGCACAAGTGTGTGTGCTTGAGCTCATGACGTATTGGATAACATTGGTACTATCTCCAAGTTGTGGGACTTGCTACTTGAGATAGACCTCTAGAGAAAGTTGGTTCTTGCTCTAAACTACCCCACAATCTACTCTAATGCGCAGCAAAACTATTTATCATAATCTAACCTTCCAAGGGACTAGGGAGAGAGAGTGCATGAAAATAAAACCTACACTAAAGTGGTGATACACCAGAAAATGAGAGTGAGAATAGTCTTCCAATGTGTGAAAAGTAGGAGCAAAATACATACTAGAAGGGGTGATAACAATTCTCCACAATCTAGCAATTGCATTCACAATAATATTTCATGCACACATAATGATAATAAATCCTGCAACAGCATAAGATAGACACAATATATATGCAATGAGATTGAAGGGGCAAGAGGAATGAAAACAAACATAGCAGGGGAAGAGAAATCCACAAACTTGCATCTATTGCTTCATAAGTATGCACAATCCAATATATTACAAGATAAGGGCCTAGATCACCATGCAAGGAGTCCACTACAAGGGCTTGTAGCACATTGATTTCACAAAACAATTTTGATAGAGTTTTTCTACCAAAACTACCTCCCTTTACAATGAGTCCAACACTCCAATTTATATAAATCTAAGAAGAGAGAAAGAGAGGGAAAATGAAAATCCTAAAATCTGACTTCCCACCACCTGCAAGATGTCATAAATGAAGTGAAATGATGGTATGTTACTTGCAAAAGTCCCCTCATACTATCACATGACTTGTAGCAGTGACAAAAGTCAGCCCATGCTTCATTAATGCATCCCAACTACCAAATAAAACATTGTTCTGAACCTAGGAACGTTTTCTTAAAAATCACCATCGATTACTAGCCAAATTCTGGATTTTTTTGCATTGGGTTTGGAAAAATGATTCCAACGGTACCAATTTTGTGCATTTTCATTGAGAAATGTAAAAGTTATGGCCTTCTGAGTGCGGGCAACTATTTTGGGTCTACCAGGCATTTCTATCATTTGAAGGACTGAGCATTTAATTCATCAGAGCTGGATATTTTTCCTTTATTTTCACATAGATACCCTCATTAAAAATAATAAATCCAATTTTTTTGATGTAGAGGATGTCGTGCCTGTTCTGAAAAGTTAAATTTTATGAAAATCGAGCTCGGGGTCAAAAGTTATGGCCGTTTGAAGTTTGGGGTCTAATTTGTATTGTTTTCCTTTGTATGCAGCTATTTCAGTCCTTGTGTCCCCGATGTCCCTTGTGTGAATTGGGCTGAAAAATTCCACTTTTGTCGATTCCTTCTTTGTGCGATGATTTCAACTTTTGGTGTCCCATCTATCCCTCGGTTAATCGGGTCGTTGGTTGGCCGTTGGCCTCTGCTTTCACCACCTGCTTTCTTGTGATAAGATTTTTTTCCTTTGCATGGGGTCCCACGTGTACTTTTTCACAAGTGTCCCGTGGACCACGCAGGACAAACATCGACTTATCTGCATCCTTTGCAAATCGGTGAAATCGGCTTTGTGGGTCTTGGTTGTCCCTTTGTCCTCGTGAATCGTGCGAGACAAAACTTCCACTTTTTTCGCACAACAAAGGAATGCAACCATTTTGGCTTTTGGGTCCTAGTTGTCCCGACGTCCCTTTGACTCGCTTGGGACGAGAAACTTCTGCTTTTCCGCAATACACTAAAACAAGACATTTTTCATATTTTTTCAATTTTTTCTAACTCCTTGAATTTTTTCCTTGGATAGGGAAGTTAGAGAAGAGCCAAAGGGACCCCAAAACCTAATTTTGGGCCTCGAACCAATTCTACTTACTCTAATATGAAAAAAGTATGCAAGTTATCAAAATTTACCTTGAGGGGTGTATTTTGGATAACGGAAACCATGGGAGTCATTAGATAACTTCATAGATAAATACATTGCTTGAAGGAACAAGCACGTGAAAGAGAACAATCAAATAATATTGAACTCCCACATAAGGATGTGGATGACTTGAAGGAGGTATGTAGGATGTTGTGCCAGGAGAACATCATTCCTTTGTTAGGAGAGTGGCTACAAGAAAAGGTACCACACATTGGAGTGAAGCATAAAAGGAAGATACTTCACACAAATCTACCACCTCATAACCATGAATTTGATAAAGAGATTACACTTGATGCAATAATTGATGGGTGGTTATTGCACACAACATATTGGTTGACATAGGCGCGAAGTAAATGTATTGACTCGGATGCATGGAATCGATGGGTAGACCACAATTGCAGACATCTTTGAATATGTTATATATGGCAAATAAATTTAGGGCTATGCCTATTGGGGTACTAAAGGATACATTTATTACTATTCAGGGGGCCAAGTTTACTGGAGACTTTGAGGTGTTAGAGCTTGCAGAAGAAGACAACTTTCCAACATTACTTGGATGGCCCTAGTGTTATGCTAACAATGCAGATCTGTGCTTTAATAAAAGGTACATCAGTTTTGAGAACGATGAAGAGCGTGTGATTATACCTCTGTTTGAAAAGAAGGTTGAGCCCTATGTTTGAGTGAGGAGGAGCACAACGGAATATACGTGCAATCAATGTGCAATCCAAATAATTTAGAACCATCTAAGGAGGGTGTGCTTCATTGGGAAGATGCGTAGTCTATGAGTGACACTATTAGTGTTGTTTGTGATAATTGGGCTCATGGAACGTATGAGATGGTCGAGCATGAAGTCAAAGGAAGAGTCACCAGGATGATTAGGCCATGCATGGTGAGGTGGTTAGGATCTACTCGGGTACCAAGGTATATTGGTGAAGGGAACCCCGATGCATTCCTACGCACCATGGAGACTCAGTGCAAAATGAAGGGGATAGAAGAAATATGCTAGTCTATACCTTGTGTGGACAACATCGTGCTAGTGGGAAACACATAAAAATGGCATCTTGGAGTGGTGAGAAGTGAGAATCACTTTCTCCACCAGGTTTACTCAAAGCAATGTACCTACACAAACATGCAAATTTCATGGGAAGTCTCCTACCTCTCATCATGTCCATGAGTGTGAGAGATCATGGGTGCATGACAAGGAGGCTTTACCACCATCACTTTGGGTACATAAGTTCTACTCCACATTGTGTGGCTACGCATGCACATGGTATGTCCATGCGAACTGAAATGGGAAACCATTAATTGGCAAGAGTTGACTACAAGTATGATTCAAACCTTTGATTACTTTTCTACTAAGCCTCTAGTCTATGAAGCATTATAGATCATGAGACACATTACTTTGGGAGATAGTGTGAAGGTTGAAGAGCTCATGTTAGAATTGTTTGGATAACTTTGATCTTGAGTTGTACCTTGATCTTGAGGAGACAAAAGAAGTATAAATGGGTCGCGCATGGAGAGAAGAAGAAAAGGGTAAACTGGTATACATGATTGATGATGATGAAATTGATAACCTGGATGTTAACCACACTTTGAAGGTGCACGTAGATGAAAATGTGTGCATGTACCATGCTCTCATGAAGACAAAGAAGGTTAACATTGTACCGAGGATGAGCCGAGAGGAGGCCATTATTGGCAATTATTGGTCGAGCAGGAGGTGTCTAAGATTGTTGAGCTCTTACGTGACTTCCAGGGACTTATTCCATGGGCTATCATGAGTTAAAAGGAGTACATCCTTCTTTAGGAAAGATGAAGATCAAGCTTAAAGAAGGTGCATGCCCGAGTTAGGAAGAGGCCTTATAGGATGAATCCTAATCTACATGTGAAGGTGAAGGAGGAAATTGATAAAATGCTTAAGTATGGAATAATTGAGCCTATGGAAGACGTAGAATGGGTTAGCCCCATGGTCATAAGCATTAAGAAGGATGGGAGGATAAGGATTTGTGTATATTACAAAGACCTCAATGCTTCTTGTGTTATAGATCCTTTTCCCACCCCGTTCACGGAAGAAATTCTTGAAGGAGTTGTTGGGCACAAAATTTATTCCTTTATATATGGGTTTTCGAGTTATCACCAGTGCGCATCACGAAAGAAAACCAGAAAAGACTACTTTCACCACGTAATGGGGAAGTTTTGCACATACGCTTATTCCCCTTGGACATATAGGGTATTAGAAAAAAATTCATCAAAGGTTATGTAAAGATTGTCATGCCCTTGGAAGAATTGTTGAAGGCTAATGGGAAAATTTACTAGGGTGATGCGCAACTCGTAGGCATTTGAAACATTGAAGGAGAGGCTTACCACTACACCTATTTTGCGCTTTCCTTCGTGGGACAAACCCTTTCATGTTCATGTTGATGCTCCCGGCATGGTGATTGGTGTAGTATTAGTGCAACTAGGAGACGAAATAGTGGACCATCCTATTTGCTTTGCAATAAGTTGACACCCGTGGAGTAGAATTACACCACTATAGAGCACGAATCTTTGCCCATGATATACACACTTAAAAATTTTGGACAATACTTGTTGGAAATGTCGTTCACTTTCTTCTGAGATCATATGGTGTTGAATTATCTAGTCAATAAGCCCATTTTGCAAGAGCGCATATGCAAATGGATTCTTTTGTTTAAAGAATTCAACTTTACGGTGGTTGTGAAACAAGGAAATAAACAACTCGGGGCCCGATCATTTGTCAAGGATCCATTGTCGAAAGGACACACGAGCATCAAGGACACAATACTTGATGTGTAACTATTTAGATTGAATCATGCGTCCGTAGAATTGGAAGAAATAGCGGTGTTTTTACACATTGGATTGGCACATGAGGGAATGAAGACACTCGAGAAGAAGTAGTTTGTCATTCAAGTTGTTCCTTATCAAATCGTTAGGGAAGATTTATATAAGTTAGGTAAAGATGAGATCTTACTGAACATTGTGTTCTAGAACATGAGCACGAAGCCATTATGGAAGAGGCTCATGGCGATATAACATGAGGACACTTGCGAGATGCCACCGTGCGCAAGATCCTTATCGTTGGCCTTTGGTGGGAAACTCTATATAAAGACATCAAGGAATATGTAAAGGTATGTGATCATTTTCAACCTCTTGGGAAACCCATACGAGAGATGGGATGTTTTTAGACCTATTGCGAGTGCATAACCTTTTGAAAAGTGAGCAATTGACTTTGTAGGTCCTATTTCCCCACCCGCACGTAGGACTGGGGTGCACTACATTATTACATGTACAAACTATTTTACACGGTGGGCAAAGGTAGTGCCTGCAAAGTATTACATCATAGCTACAACAACACGGTTCTTATGGGAAAATATTATTAGTAGGTATGACTACCCATTAAGCTTGACTAATGATAGGGGTACTCATTTTTTGAACGATACTATCAAGATTTTATTGGAAAAGTTCATGATGGCACACCATAGAACAACTCCTTATCACCCTTGAGCCAATGGCATTGTAGAAGCTTTTAATAAGATCTTGGGCCAAACATTGACAAAAATATGTGATGTTGGAAGAAAATATTCGGATGATAAAGTCTCATTTGTACTTTGGGCTTACATGACCACTTATAAAATATTGAAAAAAGCCACACCATTTCAGTTGGTGTTCAGTGCATAAGGTGTATTGCTTGTAGAATTCATGTTACCATCTCTGTATATTGTGTGCGCAGGTGGAATAGATGATGAATAAGTTGTGGAAGTGCACATTAATAAAATGATGCGGTTGGATGAGAGGCACGTTATTACACAAAGTGGAGCCAAGACCGAGAATGCAAGACAAAAGGTTTGACATGATAGACATATCAAGAGTAAGGCATTTGATGTTGGAAAGATGGTACTTATCTATGAATCCAAGTTTACGTGCCACTAGGGAAATTAAAGGTGCATTGGTTGAGACCTTTTGTAGTTGGGACCTTTTGTAGTAACCAAGATACTATAATCGGTAGCTTGTCAATTACAGGCATTGGATGGTATCATGTTGCCTAGTTGCTTTCAATGGGAGTAGGTTAAAGCCCTACTATAAATAAAGCTTCTTGGTGTTTGTAATAAGGCAATATTGCCACTTAGTTTAGATTTTCACTTCATGTGTTTCTTTCAATCATTTCTATGTTTTATATTTTCAGTTGTTTGTTTTGTTATAATAAGTGTGCTTGCACGCATGAAGCTAATTACTATTTATTGAGTTCATGTGCAGAGGACCGCACATACTTTTAGTGTGGGGTGAACCGGATGAAAGTGCGCAAAAGAGGAAAAGTGTGGGGTTGGCATGTTCCAAGGTGTTCTCCATAATCGGCGTAGAAGAAAAAGGTGCCACATGTGCTAAGGATGAAGGTTCTCTTAAGGAAATTTCTCGGGATGGAGACCAGGCAAGGACAAGGATCACGCGGTGTAACGTGAGGTAGGCAACGACTGATAAACTACTCGGTATATGGTATAGAGGATTATGTACTTCGGCACGGAAGGCGTGTGTAAGGATGTTTGTGGCTTGGAAATTAGTAAGGCACGCTAGAAGGTTACAATCGCAAAGATGCGAAAGGAAGATTAAGTGATAAAGCAAAAAGTGGAAAATGTGCTTTATTAAGCGAAGTAACTTAAAAACTTTAAAAGTGAGGAAAAGTGTGTTAAAAGTGGAAAAACTAAGTCGGTGGCATATGAAAAAGTATAAAAGGAGGTGAGTTGAGTTATTTGCTACCTTGCCTTCGAGAGAATTTGAGAAATTAAGCTATCGAGTGACTTGGAGTGAAAGAGAAAGAGAAATGATAAGTAAACCAAAGCTTGCGTATGAAATTGTGTGTGACTCATTGTGAAGAGAGAAGTTTGAGCTAGTGGTGGAAAGCAACATTAGGGCATGAGCGAGAAGGAATTCGGGAAGAAGTTAGACAACTAGGGTTCACAACACTCAATAGTAAAGTAAGACATTGTTGTGAAATAGAGTACCTAGGGCAAAAATTTGAAGGAATAATGGCACCAAAGACTAGAAGAAAGCATCACATGAAGAGGGTCGAGATTAAAGTGGAGGAACCTTTGGAGGATATTTATTCGAAATGCGGTACCCTCTGGAGTGCTTAATGTTCAAACTTGGAAGTCACACTTCACAAGTGCAAAATTAGTGAATATAACCATAGTGCCTCGGGGCACAAGGTGACACCGAAGGCGAAAATGTTACAAGAGCTTCCTGATAAATGAAGAAGGGAAAGTGTTGGTCGATGATTCAGTACAAAGGAATTTGGAGAAGGTAGGGGTTCTCTAGTTGTTCGAGCTACCCTTCTTCATAAAACCTGCACATTTATTCCAATGGATCATGTCTAGGTACATGAGGACTTCTTCTATTTCATTGATCATAGGATGAGGATTACAACACAACTCATCGAACATGTCACATGTTTGAGAATTATAGGGGAAGATATGGAGCTGGACCTATGTGTTAATGCGAAGATTGACAAATTGGACACTCAATTGCAATATGAAAAAGGAGGTAGGGAAATGAATATTGATAACCTCACAAATCCTATAACTAGGGTTACAACTAGGTTGATAAGGTACAAATTGGGTGCCTCGGAGAGGTGGACATATGTGAACAACTTTTTTATATATTGTGCACAAAATGGCAAACAAGACCCACTACAACATTGTGTAATACATTGTGAATGGAATCATTGAGGAGGCCAAGGCGTAGAATGAAGAAGGAGCCAAGATAACTTGGGGCTCAATCCTCCTTCTCATTGTCTTCGGGAGATTGGAGTTCCAAATGGTCCGGATGATGATATGTGGGTTTACCCACCTATGAACAAGTCCCCCATGATGCAATTTATTGGATATACCTGTGATGACATCATCTTAAATCCGTATAAGGTGAGGATAGATAAATGGTATAACAAATTACAAGAGGCCTTTAAGAATGAGTGACACATTCCATGTGAGTTTTCTGCCTACGAGGTTGGGGACCGGTGAAGTTTGTAGTGATGCAACACTACAACCTTGCACGTTTTAGAATGAAGGATGGGGAGATGAGCCCTTGGTGTAAGTTGTTGTTTTCATTCACTGCATGGTACTTTAAGTGTGTTGTGAACAAAATAAAGGATGCACAAAATTTAATCTTTGATGCTTTGACAATGTTGACTCAAACTACGTGCAACCTACAAGTATGACTCAAGCCCGTATATCTAGAGATGCTAGAACAAGACACACTAGATTTGAGCCCCTAGATGAATGTTACCATAAAGGGGATGATATGCAGAGTCTTTGTGGTGATAAGGCCAAAGACTTGACGAGGGCTCAAAATGGAGGTTACAAGTTCTTGTTTCCCACGACCTGGATGAAATTTTGTACCACCCCTTAAGAGAACATGTGAAGATATTCCTGAAGGAGAAGAAGAGGAAGAGGAAGGTGGACTTGACCACTCGTGAAGGAAGAATATGTATTATAAGAGAAGAAGTAGCGGTGGTGTTGGAACATCTCAACCACCTAAGGACAACACAGAGAAAGAAAGGGTCAAGCATGGAGGAGCTCAAGTTATCTCCAGTGAAGAGTCCAACAAAGAATCCAACGAGGAAAAAGGAGAAACTTTGCGAGAGGAGCTCGAGCGTGATTGGGTTGAGAAACTAGCAAAGAAGAATGCTTGAGGAACAGTAGTCATGCACCACGAGAGGAGAGAAGTGAACAAAAGTTCCCCAGGATGAAACACATGTGTAGGAGGAGGCACACAAGGAGAAAGGGACTAATGACACTTATGTTATCAAGGAGGAAAATGGTGCAAAAGTTGAGATTAGTGCAATGCCACTACCCCAAAGAAGCTAGGCAAGGGTAGTGAGGAAGCAATGGATGCCCAAGTTGCTACATATAGATTTTGTGGATGACCCTAAGAAGGTCCTAAGGGTGCGATTCCATAGCAAGACGTGCCTAATGAAAAGCAATATGCCTAAGAATTGATGAAAAAGCATGGAGGAGTATCGCGAACAAGGAAGATGTTGAGCTGGAACTTGTACACGCATGCAAAAGAGCCTGAGTTCAAGGTGAGCAATAAATCCAATAGTGTTATAGAGTTGAAGAACAAGCCAGGGAAAAAGTATAAGGAAATAGACCATATGTACTTAACAGATGAACATGTGTGCAACACCTTAAATAAAATGGCCGCGGATGTTGCAGGGGGAACTTGGATGTCAAGCACCACAATGAAGGTCTTGGTGGCAGATAAGAAAGAGAAGGAGCGTGAGGTCAACAATTTGAAGGATCTCCAAGGGGAACACAAAAGGCCTAAGGAGGCATATGATAGGGTCGACATGATGGTAAAAGCAGATCTTAGGTCGATGCTGCCCAACCTTGGTGAGCTAAGCCAAGAATGATTATAACGATGAGATGGAGTAGTTGGAAGACCTGGTCGGCATGTTCCTAGGTGAATATTAAGAGTGGTGCGGGGCCCACAAAGTGGAAGAGATAACAAAGGAGAAGGAAGAAAACAAGGTTGTTGTTGAAGCCATAATTACTAAGCTTGAGGAGTTGTTCACAAAAATCAAGGAGGCAAGTAGTAAGGCCGACTTAAGTTTCAACAGATGCCAAAAGTGCGACCAAATCCTTAATGCGGATGTGATTGATGAATAAGCAATATCTAAGACTATCCAAAAGAAGACACCCACCAATAAGATAGATCGCATGAAGGTATTGGATGAGGTCGCAGCGAAGGAAATGATCAAGGCCAAAAAGGATAAATTAGAGCTACATATAAGCCACTTTTAAACTATGGTGATGGAGCACATGGATACAATTGAAGGAATAGTTTTAGAATTGGTGATGGTTACCAAAGAGCTCAAAAGTAGAGTTGAAGAGTTGGCATCTAACCAAGTGCTAAGAATTGTAGAGGTGGCGTCCAGGAAAGCATTGGTAGAGCTTGATGAATGGAAGAAAGTGGAGAGTAAAATAGATTCCGAGTCCCCAAAACTCTTCCAACCCGAGGCCTAATTTGAGTTTTGTAATTGCAACGATTCTTTTTGGGCATCAAACTATTCTCTTTTTGGTGATTACTTATATTTTTGGGTGACCAAGATATTACCGAGGATGACAATCCAATTTAGTGTGGGGTAATGATGCATGACCCATTTTGAATAAGTATAGGCCGCGCAAGAAGCATTTTGGGCACGTGTGAGGCAAGCGTGAAGGGTCTTGCACAAGGCATAATGGATAGCATGCGAAATCTTGTGCACAGAGTATGAAACCTCTAGGACATAGCCAGCTTTGTGGACCACGACTTAAAATAGACAAAGACGAGTTGGAGTGTCGATTACGCAATGTTTCGATCTAGAGAAACCATGGAGACTTGGTGATTAAGGAACATCTATTTTAGGATAAATCACATGCAAAACAAAGATGGAAGGTCATGCATGGATCAATATAATAATAGGATTAAAGTAGAGTTTATTTATAGATTAATCTATTATTAGGATCGATAGAAAAACATGCACTACTTTATTGATGTACACATGGCTATTTTTGAGCATGCAATCTATTTTGAGAATGCATGGGTGGTGAAGGGAAAGTCCCCACCCCTATATATACTTGTAGTAGTTCATTGTTTGGGTACCACTTCATAGTATGTTATAGTTATGTTGCTCTGATGTACTAGCGTGCATGACTCTCTGATATTGATTGTTAAGTAATCAACTCTGTTATGTAATACTTTGATGCAATGGATTATGAAGGATGGATTACGTAATTGATGTATTTGAATACGATGATCACGTGGTGCATTTTATCTTAGTGTTTATCTTATCTGTATGTTTCCTTATTACGTGTGTTTCCTTTATAAGCTCATGATATTATGTTTGTAATACTCTACACTTGAATGTATGCTTTGATATGGTTATTATGGCTATGCATGCTAACATCTTGACAAGCATATACAAAGGAGGGACTTGGTAAGCTTCATGCGCTTGGTGAGAATTCATATATGTCTGAATGAGGTGCCAAGCCGCATAAGCGTTTAAGCAAAAATAAATGAGACTACATGCGCGATTATCTCACGTGCAAGACATTCATGACAAACTAACTTCTTATGAACTCTTCATCTCTATGCAAGTGTGGTGTTGTTAAAGTAACATTGGCCGAGGGAATGCAAATTTTACTTCGTGTTTTCATCAGTCCAAGATGAGAGGGAACAAAAAAACATGAACTATCATATAAATAAGCAATTTTTTTGCAAATAGTGGAGACAGAGACATCTTAAACAACCTCGCCAAAGCACAATCGATGCACTACTTGGGGCATATTGAAATGGCCTCACAAAGGATTAAATCCTCTCGATACACTCCGATTCTGACCTTGGCAGGGAACATGCCCCTACATGTCCATTTAGGTCAAATGAATTGTAACAAGTAATCTTGTGAAAAATAAGTTCTTGTTTATCTTATCCGAAAAAACCATTAAAAAATCATTATTAATCTTGAGCACTACTGCAAACATACAAACAATTCAATCACTATTTTTCAAACAAGGAAATAGAGTTTCTTATCGTAAAACACAAATTATCTAACATATATTACATCTATAAACATACATGTTTCACATACACAACATACTATTTATTAAAAAAGGACAACTATCTCGTATAACCAATTTTATAGAAAAACCATACTATGCGTAACGTATATGGTTCATAAACAAACCATACTATTTTTAAGTATATCTACGAGTTATTTTTAAGCTGCATGTCAAACATTTAACCAATGTTGATAACATTTTTAAGGCTACATGGGGTTGTTTATAAAGACCTCGCTAAGACCCCGAATCTAAAAAAGCCCGCAAAATAACAACACCCCACGAGAGAAAAACACCTTCAACAACCACCTACCTTTGCTGAAACCTGCAATATAGGCAAAAAAATTATTTTCTTGTGTTTAGAAACCCTAGACAAAAACCGATACACATACACTTCCATCTTTCGGCATGTGGAAACAAGGTTTGTTCGCACAAAAATGAAATTCGTACCAAATAAAAACACACCAAGCGGCCGCAATACAACAAACCCAACTTGAATGACCAACCATGAACACATTCGAAAGAAATCTACAAAGCAAACATTTATAGCGAATAGGTATCCACAAACAAATGTAAAAAACCACATCCACGCAAGTCAAACCTCCTTAACAAGCAAACTCCGTACTATAATTTATGTCAGGTCGAACATAACCTCTCCATACTCAAACCATAGTCGGTTACTTCGCCTCTCGCCAACCCCAACTACGAAGACTACGGCCAATTATTCACGTAACCACATTTGCCTTCTCCTCAAAATACTTGAATGCTCGCACTGTTATGCATTCTAGGAATGATTTAATAACACACAAGGAAAATATATGATTAGCAATTTCATTGATCGATATTTGCAACCAAAAAAAATAAATGGGGTTCTTTACATAAAATGAATGCGAGAAGTTCATGTCTATTTTCTTTGCCTATTCACTACTTCGAGAGATAATTTTCTGAAAGAATAATAGATGTCGGCAATGCCATGCCATTGCCTAATGTTGAGCCGAGACAGTGGTGACACGTGGTAAATGTAGACAAGGTGATGGCCATAGGAGAGTAAGAGTGTCTCATTTGGTGATAGAGTGCAAGGGCTTGTCTCCCCTCACCCCAGTGCGCGTATGATGCAATCATGGCATTCCCATGTCACCACATTTCTACGAGGCATTTGGTTGAACATGAGGTGTTCAACTTGAGATCTTTTGAGTGTTGTCAGACCGAGATATATGTCTCAACCTTCAATTTTTCAGTCTCTATCACACTATGGAGGTCTAGGTTCGACCACATTATGGAGGTCTAGGTTCGACCACATTATGGAGGTTCTGGTTGCATTTCACTACTTCTCTCACGTCCACTCTTCTAACACTTTCTTCCCTCGATAAACACAATGCATGGCGGTACATCTCACACTTCCTTGCATCGACAACTCATGTGCATCCTTTCTCATCAACGGCCTATTTTGCACCTCATCAAGCACAATCCGTGTGCTTTGCTATCACTTTGGATGAAAATTATTTCACTACAGGATTCACGAAACTCATGAAATGTGGCCTCTATCATTGGATTTTCAACACTCGTACTCCCATATTTTTATCCTCCATTCACTAACATATGTCAAATTAAGCAAGGCAACACCCAACTCGCTAGGGTACGTCTTTCAGCGTAAAAATCAAGCCTCTTTATGAAATCATATTCATTACGAGGATTAAAGATGTGTAGATCTATTCATTAGAGAGATAGATCCAATAAGAAATGGTCTTCTTAAGAATCATCTACACTACTCGTTGATTCACGATTCAACTTTGGGCTTCTTTCATCAACTTGAATTCCACAAACACAAACATACTCACTATCCTACATCTAAATCACTAGTTCTAAGGTGAAAAAACTCAACAATTTAATCACTTGTATTCAATTTTTATCTCAATTTACTATTACAAATTTTACTTACTTACACACACACACACACACACACACACACACACACACACACACACACACACACACACACACGTGGGCCCTAATTTTTATAACTTCATGAGTGTTAACAAAGGTCCCAAGCTTTTCATCAAAAGTCCCAAGTATTCCCTTTCAAATTTAGAAGTCATTGCAATATACCCCATGTCTTCATAAACCGCCATTTGCCAATGTTTCCAAGTCTTTACTCGTTGACTAAATGTATATTGAGTATATGGCATCTTACATGGCGCCACAAAACCTAAATAAATCGGTGGCATATGAAAAGGTATAAAAGGAGGTGAGTTGAGTTATTTTTACCTTGCCTTAGAGAGAATTTTGAAATTAAGCTATTGAGCAACTTCGAGTGAAAGAGTAAGAGAAATGATAACTATACCAAAGCTTGCGTACGAAATTGAGTGTGACTCCTTGTGAAGAGAGAAGTTTGAGCTAGTAGTGGAAAGAAACATTAGGGCACAAGAAAAAGGAATTACGGGAAGAAGTTAGACAACTAGGGTTCGCACACTCGATAGAAAAGTAAAACATTGTTGTGAGATAGAGTACCTAGGGCACAAATTCAAAGGAATAATGGCACCAAAGACTAGAAGAAAGCATCACCCGAAGGCTATGTCTCCGATTCATAAAAATAGTGAATCGATCTATTAAACGTCCAATGAAGTACAATATCCCTTCAATAATGACTTAACATGCCTTTATACTTGCAAATGAGTTGATTCATACCAATTGGAACTCTTCAATTTACCCGAAATGTTCCCAAGTCCATCAGTGGCCCCTACAGTATCTTCACTGATAGTTTCCTATGAAATTACGTTTGAAAAATGTATACAACATGAAATATGCAAGACCTACATAAAATGCATTTAAATTTCTGGAAACTAGAGTAAATTATGAAAAACTTCCCTTTTTACTCCATGGCCTGATTCGGACTAGAAGTGGTTGGAAAATGCAGATCTCTACTTGCTCCTCGTGCATGATCTATGAAACTACGATGGAAAAACACCTACACAGGAAAATATACAAAACTTCATGTAACAAAATTTACATTTCTAGAAATCTCTCAGAATTTTGAACAAATTTTCTTTTTACACCATGGAAAAATTCGGACCGTAAGTGCCTCGAAAATGGTGATCTCTGCAAATTGGTCCTTCGCTATCCATTTACAAACCTACCAAAAGGTCCCTTTAAATAGAAGTGATCTCATGTTCTATCACTTGCTAAAAAGTGGTGGGTTGGTAAGACTGATAATTATTTTGGCACAAGTTAAGGGTTCAAATCCCCCTTCCATAGGTTTAGGCACCCAATTTAGCCATTGACCCCACATTTGGTGGGAAAGGGATAGGATAAACCTTTAAATAGCTTTTTGGCCACAAAATCCTCCTTATCCCATGGGATTTAGGCTTATTCACGTGGAATGGATTAAATAAATTATTATTATTATTTTAAATTCAAATCCACTACAAACCTTCCAAGTGTCACACCCATAATATGCCATTTGTCCACGTTAGAGTGTGTCATGTCATCATTTGACCACAACTTTGACTATGCATATCTTTCGCATACGAACTCAAATTTGGTCCGTTCAAAATGCGTCGAAAGCTTGCGAAGAGCTCTATACCATGGAACTGATTTTGAAACATTACAAGACCATAAAATTTTCATTGTCTCCAACTGCCACATGTCACCTTGTCATTGGTCCACTTGTTGACTTGTTGACCAGGGTTGACCCGTTTACGACCTTAACTTTGATCGGTGATAGAATTTGCATACAAACTCCGATTCTAAAGTTCAACATACCGTCGAAAGGTCTCAAGAATCCCTTCAGCATGGTCTAGGTTTAGGGAAGTTTAGGGAAGATCTGTATAGCTAAAAATCCTCTAGATCACCCCTGTGATGTAATTTGTTGGATATACCCGTGATGGCATCATCTCAAATCCATATAAGGTGAGGATAGATAAATGGTATAACAAATTACGAGAGGCCTTTGAGAATGAGTGACACATTCCATGCGAGCTACCTATGGAGGTTGGGGAGTAGGTGAAGTTTGTAGTGATGTAACACTACAGCCTTGCACGTTTTAGAATGAAGGATGGGGAGATAAGCCTTTGGTGCAAGTTATCGTTTGCATTCACCGCACGATAATTTAAGTGTGTTGTGAATGTAAGAATAAAGGCGTGTATAATTTAACCTTTGATGTTGACAAGGTTGAATCAAACTACGTGTGACCTACGGTATGACTCGAAGCCTACATATCTGGAGATGCTTTAGTGCAAGACACACTAGATTTGAGCCCCTAGATGAATGTTACCATAAAGAGGATGATATGCAAAGTCTTTGTGGTGATAAGGCCAAAGACTCGAGGAGGGCTTGAAATGGAGGTTACATATTCTTGTTTCCCACGGCTGGATGAAATTTTGTACCACCCCTTAAGAGAACGCACGAAGATACTCCTAAAGGAGAAGAAGAGGAAGAGGAAGGTGGACTTGACCACTCACGAAGGAAGAATATGTATTACAAGATAAGAAGTAGCAGGTACTCGAACATCTCAACTACCTAAGGAAAACATAGAGAAAGAAAGGGTGAAGCATGGAGGAGCTCAAGTTATCTCCAATGAAGAGTCCAATGAAGAATCTAACAAGGAGGAAAAATGAGAAACTTTGCAAGAGGAGCTCGAGCGTGAGTGGGCTGAGCAACTAGCAAAGAAGAATGCCGAGGAACAAAAGAAGTCATGTGCCACGAGGGAGAAGTGAAAAAAGCTCCCCAAGGATGAAACACATGTGCGGGAGGAGGCACAAGGAGAAAGGGACTAATGACACTTATGTTATCAGGGAGGAAAAAGGTGCAAAAGTTGAGATTAATGCAATTGCCACTACCCCAAAGAAGCATAGAACATAGGAAAAGGCGGTGAGGAAGTGATGAATGCCTGTGTCGCCACATATGGATTTTGTGGATGACCTTAAGAAGGTTCGAAGGGCGTGATTCTAGAGCATTGTGCCCAATGAAAAGTAATATGCCTAAGAATTGATGGAAAAGCATGGAGGAGTATCGCGAACTAGGAAGATGTTAAGTCGGAACTTGTAGACGCATGCAAAAGAGCATGAGTTCGAGGTGAGCAATAAATCCATCGGTGTTATGGAGTTGAAGAATGAGCGAAGGAAATAGTACAAGGAAATAGACCCTATGTACTTAATAGATGAACATGCATGCAACACCTTGAATAAAATGGCCACAAATGTCACACGGGAACTTGGATGTCAGCGCCATAATGAAGGTCTTGGTGGCAGATAAGAAAGAGAAGGAGCGTGAGGTCAAAAATTTGAAGAAGGATCTCCAGGGGAACATAAAAGGACTAAGGAGATGTATGATAGGGTGACGTGATGGTAAAACAAATCTTAGGTTAGTGCCCAACCTTGATGAGCCAAGCCAAGAATGATTATAATGATGAGATGGAGTATTTGGAAGACCCAGTGGCTCGGCATGCTCTGGTGAATATTAAGAGTGGTGCGGGGCCCACAAAGGAGGAGATAACAAAGGAGAAGGAAGAAAACAAGATTGTTGTTGAAGCTAGAATTAATGAGCTTGAGGAGTTGTTCGCAAAACTCAAGGAGGCAAGTAGTAAGGCCGACTTAGGTTTCAACAGATGCCAAAAAAGTGTGACCGAGATCCTTAATGCACATGTGATTGATCAAGAATTAGTACCTAAGATTATCCAGAAGACATCCACCCATAAGATAGAGCGCATGAAGGTATTGGATGAGGTCATGCAAAGCGAAAGGAAATGATGAAGGCCAAAAGGATAAATTAGAGCTACGGATAAGCCACTTTCAAAATATGGTGATGGAGCACATGGATATAATTGAAGGAATAGTTACAAAATTGGCGATGGTTATCAAAGAGCTCAAAAGCGAGTTGAAGAGTTGGTGGTGACCAAGTGCTAAGAATTGTAGAGGTGGCACCGGAAAACATTGGTAGAGCTTGATGAACGGAAGAAAGCAGAGAGTGAAATAGATTTCGAGTTCTCAAAACTCTTCGAACTCGAGGCCTAAGTTGAGTTTTTAAGTGCAATAATTATTTTGGGCATCAACCTATTCTATTTTTGGTGATTACTTATATTTTTGGGTGACCAAGATATTGTTGAGGATGACAATCCAATTTAGTGTGGGGTAATGTTGCACGACCCATTTTGACTAAGTACAGGCCACACGTGAGCATTTTGGGAGCGTGTCGGTAGATGCGAAGGGGATCGCACAAGGTAAAATGGATAGCGTGCGAAGCTCACACATGATCGAAACCTCCGGGACTTAGCTATTTTTTTGGACCATGGGCTTAAAATAGACAAAGACGAGTTGGAGTGTCGATTAAGCAATGTTTTAGATCTAGAGAAAAGCATGGAGACTTGGTGATTAAAGAACATCTATTTTAGGATAAAGCACATACAAAACGAAGATGGAAGGTCATGCATGGATGAATCTAATAATAGGATTAAAGTAGATTTTATTTATAGATTAATCTATTATTAGGATCAATAGAAAAGCATGCATTACTTTAGTGATGTACATATGGCTATTTTTGAGCATACAAACAGTCTATTTTGAGGATGCATGGGCATTGAAGGGCAAGTCCCCACCCCTATATATACTTGTAGTAGTTCATTGTTTGGGTACCACTTCATAGTATGTTATAATTATGTTGCTCGATGTACCAGGTGTGCATGACTCTCGATATTGATTGTTAAGTAATCAAATTTGTTATGTAATACTTTGATGCAATGGATTATGGAGGATGGATTCTGTAATTGATGTATCTGAATACGATGATCACATGGTGCAATTGATCTTAGTGTTTATCTTATTTGTATGTTTCCTTATTACGCCTCTGTTTCCTTTATAAGCTCATGATATTATGTTTGTAATACTTTGCACTTGAATGTATGCTTTGATATAGTTATTATGGCTATGCATGCTAACATCTTGACAAGCATATACAAAGGAGGGACCTGGTAAGCTTCATGCACTTCAGGAGAGCATTCATATCTCGTCGAATGAGGTATCAATGCGCATAGCGTTTAAGCAAAAATAAATGAGACTACATGTGTTGTTGTCTGCAATGCAAGACATTCATGACAAACTGACTTCTCTTGAACTCTTCATCTCTATGCAAGTGTGGTGTTGTCAAAGTAACACCGATTAAGGGAACACAAATTTTACTTCGTGTTTTCATCGGTCCCGAGCTAAGAGGGAACAAAAAAACATGAACTATCATATAAACAAGCAAAAAAATTGAAAATAGTGAAGACAAACATCTTACACAGCCCCGCCAAAGCACATTCTAAGGCACTACTTGGGGCATATTGAAGTGGCCTCACAGAGGATTAAAACCTCTCAACACACTCCAATTCCTGACCTTGGCAGGGCACATGCCCCTACATGTCCATTTAGGTCAAAAAAATTGTAACAAGTAATGTGAAAAATAAGTTCTTGTTTATCCTATCTGAAAAAACCATTAAAAAATATGACTATTAATCTTGACCACTGCAAACATAGAAACAATTCAATCATTATCTTTCAAACAAGGAAATAAATTTTTTTATCATAAAATATGAATTATCTAACATATATTACGCCTATCAACATACATGTTTCACATACACAACATACTATTTATTAAAAAAGGACAACTGTTCGTATAACCAATTTTATAGAAAAACCATACTATGCGTAACGTATATGGTTCACAAACAAACCATACTATTTTTAAGTATATCTACGGTTCTTTTTAATTGCAGCCTACATGGGGTTGTTTATAGATACCTCGTTGAGACCCCCATATACAAAAGCCCGCAAAATAACAACACCCCACGAGAGATAAAAACACCTTCAACAATAACCACCTACACTGCCCTGCGAGAAACCGTGCAATATAGGCAACAAAAGTTATTTTCTTGTGTTCGAAACCACGGACAAAAACCCATACACATACACTTCCATCTTTCGGCATGTGGAAATAGGGTTTGTTCGCATAAAAAAATGAAATTCTTACCAAAGAAAAACACACCAAGCGGCCGTAACAACAAACCCAACTCAAATGACCAACCATGAACACATTCGAAAGCAACCTACAAAGTAGACATTTATAGTGAAGAGTTATCCACAAACAAACGTAAAAAACCACATCCATGCAAGAAAACCTCCTTGACAAGGAAACCCGTACTATAATTTATGCCAGTGCCGAACATAACCTCTCCATACTCAAACCATCGGTTACTTCGCCTCTACGCCAATCCCAACTACGAAGATGCGACCAATTATTCACGTAACCACATTTGCGTTCTCCTCAAAATACTTGAATGTTTGCCTTTATGCATTCCAGGAATGATTGAACAACACACAAGGCAAATATATGATTAGCAATTTCATTGATTGATATTTACAACCAAAAATTTAAATGGGATTACGTACATAAAATGAATGCAAAAGTTCATGTCCATTTTTTTGCCTATTCACTACTTTAGAGAGATCATTTCGTGAAAGAATAATGGATGTCGCTGAATGCCATGACCGCTTTAATCTTGAGCCGAGAGATAGTGTGGGGTGGCAAATGTAGACAAGGTGAAGGTCATAGGCGAGTAGGAGTGTCTCATTTGGTGATAGAGTGCAAGGGCTTGTCTCCCCTCACCCTAGTGTGCATATGATGCAATAATGGCGTTCCATGTCACCACATTTATACGAGGCATTTGGTCAAACATGAGGTGTGCAACTTGAGATCTTTTGAGTGTTGTCTTGAGATATATGTTTGCAACCTCTTGTTTGTTAGTCTCTGCCGCACTATGGAGGTCGAGGTTTGACCACGTTATGGAGGTCCTGGTTGCGTTTCACTACTTCTCTCTCGTCCACTCTTCTAACGCTTTCTTCCCTCGATAAACACAACGCATAGGTAGTACATCTCACACTTCCCTTGCATCAATGACTCATGTACATCCTTTTCTCATCAACGACCTATTTTGCACCTCATCAAGCATAATCCGTGTGCTTTGCTATCACCGGGTTGGAAATTATTTCGTTATAGGATCCGCAAAACTCGTGAAATGTGCCCTCTATCGTTGGATTTTCAACGCTTGTCCTCCCGCAATCGCAACCCTCCATTCACCGGCATATGTCGATTAAGCAAGGCCACACCCAATCGGGTACGCCTTTCGGCATTAAAATCAAACCTCTTTATGAAATCATATTCATTACGAGGATTAAATATGTGTAGATCTATTCATTAGAGAGATAGATCCAAAGTAAGAAATGGTCTCCTTAAGAATCATCTACACTACTCGTTGATTCACAATTCAACTTTAGGCTTCTTTCTTCAACTTGAATTCCACAAACACAAACATACTCACTATCCTACATCAAAATCACTAGTTCTAAGGCGAAAAACTCAACAATTTAATTACTCTATTCAATGTCTTATCTCAATTTGCTATTACAAATTTTACTTTTATATATATATATATATATATATTTTCATCAAAAGTCCCAATTATTCCCTTTCAAATTTAAAAGTCATTGCAATATACCCCATGTCTTCCTACACCGCGATTTTGCCAATGTTTCCAAGTCTTTACTCGTTGACTGAATGTATACTGAGTATATGACATCTTCTATGGCGCCACAAAACCTAAATAAATATCCTACAAAACAATAACATAATATTAAGGGGCTGCAGAGAAGCGGCAGCTGCGGCCATGGCCACCGAGGTGAAGAGCAGCGTGAAAGAAAATGTGGTTCTGGTCATGGATTTTGGCTCACAGTATACCCACCTGATAACTCGCCGCATTCGGCAGCTCTCGATATACTCAATGTGTATATCCGGCACTTCACCCCTGTCTGCAATAACCGCCGCCAAGCCGTCTGTGATAGTTTTGTCGGGGGCCTGACAGCGTGCACCAGGAGGGCGCCCCCATTTTGGCAGATGGATTCTGGAACTATGTTTTGGAAAATGGAATTAGTGTGCTGGGCATCTGCTATGGTCTCCAGCTCATGGTGCAGATGATGGGCGGTGAAGTTAAGCCTGCAGAAAGCCGGGAGTATGGGAGAATGGAGATTTGTATTGGAAAGGGGAGTAGTTTTTATGGGCACAATGTGGAAGAGAGGCAGCCTGTGTGGATGAGCCATGGGGACGAGGTGGTTAGGCTGCCGGAAGGGTTCTCTGTTGTGGCAAAAAGTCTGCAGAAGGCCGTGGCTGCTGTAGAAAATCCCGCCAAGAGACTCTACGGCCTTCAGTACCATCCTGAGGTATGTATGGTCATAATTCAAAATCCATTTTGCTTTTATAGTTCCACATTGGGAAAGTTTGCGGCATGATTGGGAACATTGATGTTAGACCTTCATTTTGTTATAGTAATGAACGAGTCTTCATTGCTGTGATTATTATTACATTGAGAAAAGCTAAGGAAGCAGGCATCGGACAGGGAAGAACCCACATGAAATATCCTTTTTTTGTATTGATTTCAACCACAATAGTGTTGGCAGTTGTTTTCATTCTACTAGTACAGACCCATATATGAGCCATTGATCCCATGCAAGTAGACATTTCAGAGCTGACCTCCAATGAGGTAGGACCACAGTTCTGATATTTGTACTCTGTGGGCCCATTTTGTATTCTCGCCGAAAAAGTGTGGCAAAAACTCTTCAAATTAAAACTGTCAGAACCGAATCATAGTCGACCAAAATTGTAAATAATCAGTCCACCATGCTGCGAATCTTGTCTTTCTCTAGTGGGTGCTGTGAAACAAAAACTTAGATGCTAAAAAGGAGGGAGGGGCAGTTATGCACCTTTTAAGTTTTCTCCTCCTTTATTTGTGTATTTTTAAGTTTTCTTATGATTTCAGTGTTGTAACTATGGATAATGACCATCTGGTGTCAGTGTTATTGACACCTTACAATCAGACCTTTTAGAGACAGCTTACAATGTGGGGGCAAACCATCTTTTGGGTTGCACAAAAATGAGTCTTCTGGGTTTTAATCCATTCACAGGGTTGGGGCTATTCATTGTATGATTAGGTGCAATCTGTGTCACTAACCCTGACCAGACCCCTCCCTACTGTTTTGTTTTTCATTTTTGTTTCACAGAAACAGGAGAGCAGCTGCCTAAGATTACTGATGCCATTAGAGATTAAGTGTGGAGACAGTCATCTCCTCTTTCTTTTTCTATCGTTGACTATAGTTTTTATGCTTTCCATATTGATTTATTTGTTTTTTTAATTTTAACCATGTATAAGAAGATTTGTCAACTGTTTTACCCTGCAATTTGGATGCATGATTGATTTAATGATACATTTTTATAAAAATAACGAGCTATTTCATTTGGGACACTTTCCGATTAACTTAAAACAATATCTACAATGTTGAATCTAGCTATGTCAAAATTATGCCTCAAATTTTTAGGGATCATTAGGCAAAATTGGCCAAAACATGATGCCAGCAAGACCGGACGAGACAGAATAAAGGCACCTATTTCCAAGGGTCACTTGACTAGTCCAGAATTTGAATGACCTAGAACTGCTAAATGAACCGATCCAAAAGTAGTGCAGAAACAAAGATACTAAAAGATCAACTCAGAAGTACAAGGCCAAGATGCACTGAAGCTGCTACACAGAGGCAATATTCTTCCTACCCACAAGTTTTCACACTCTTCATTACAAACTGAGGCGCTTCCATTTATTTTGCTGGCTGTGTTACAATCCTGATAATCAAGTGATAAAGCTCAGAGAGAACTTCTGTAGGAAGGTCTTCACAGTCTGATACTCTTCAGCCCAACTGCCAGACAATAGAGTCATGTGGAAGAGTGACTGTTTCATCTTCCATAATGGTTCTTTAGCCTTTTAGCCTTCGCAGGTTTGTATCTCTACACATACTAGTGTAATGCGGGGATGTCCCCCCTGAAAACAGGTGTTTGGGATGCCCCGGACGTCGGGATGGGGTGCGATGCCCCCGCATTTCTGAAAGGGTGGGAAAGGAGGGGGACATCCTTGAATATCAGGGGATGTTTTGGGGATGCCCTTGCGATATCTGATTTTTATTTTTATTTTTCAAATAAAAAATTATTATTTTTAATTATTTTTTTGCTGTTTTCTCTTTAATAACTGATTTTTAAATTGTACTCTTGTAGTATAAGATTGCTTTTGGAAGCCACTCATCTCTATTTGAAAAAAAGTATGTATGTACAAATCTAAGTAGCCAGTGCAGGTGTGGTACAGGTATGGGTTTGAAATACCCAGTATGTGGGTACAACAATGTTTTATTTTTACCTTGGGTATGTCTGCACAAAAATAATATATAAAATATAAAATATAAAAATTAAAGCCTAATAATTCAGAAATTAGAGTCATTTGTCATTAACCATATACTATGCATATAACAAACAAAATAACCACAAATATGAAAATATTCTCCAAATGCCAAATGTCTTTTGTTGTCTTGCATTTGTGTTTTGCTTTTGTCTTTTGTGGTCTTTTATCTTTGTTTTTTGTGTTTGAGTTACTTTTTAGGGTTAGAATTAGTTTTTATTATATTTTTGTGTTTTTATGTTGATTGAAAAAGCAAAAAAAAAAAATTAAAAATCCGTTTTTTTGATTGTGTACCCCCTGGGTACATTTCTTGTATGTCCTGGGTGTATCGGTATTATGTCTGAATTAGTTTTTTTTTGTGTTTTTATGTTGACTTTTGATTCATAAAACAAAAAGAAATTAAAAATTCGTGTTTTGACTGTGGGTAACACTTAGGTTAGTCCTGGGTACGTCTGCAGATGTACCTGGTTGCACCTGTACACCCAGGATATACCCAAGGTGGTACGTCGAGGAAGTACCCAAGGGTGTACCTGTACCACATCCTGGGTACATACCCAGGTTGGGTAGGAGGTTGGAGGGGGCAAACCAGCTTCATTGGTATAAAGCTAATTAAAATTCACTTTGGAAGCCTGAAGCTCCAATAACTGAAAAAGTCTGTATGTATATTTCTATATGAAGAGAAAGGTTGTGTAGATAATAAAGGCAATAAGGCATAGATCAAAACGTTTATAGGTTAACCATAAACCGATTGTATTGTATTACAAATACATACTGAGACAGTGAGAATCAAGAGTGATATATGAATACAAAAATTTTCGAGCACAAATGCACATGGTGGACTGTCACAGACTGCTATTCATTATTTTTATAAATTTATTTGTATATCTTTAATATTTATAATTTTATATGTTATAATTTATTTTAATAGCTGTTCCCCCACTGTGCCCCTGCCGTCCTGAAATTTTGGAATTTTTTTGCCATCCCAGAAACTGTCCCTGACGTCCCGGAGTCTTAGGTAACACTGATGCATACATTCTAGATAGATAGTTAGCATAGCATATCAGAGCATATACATAGCTACTGGAAGGTAGACAGCCATTAGCCTTTCTGAAGAGTCTGCCATGTACAGAATGCACAGATTACTAAAAAAATTGTTCTAGTTATATAATATTTCCTATGCATCTCCATCTGATTGAAGTTCTGTAAGGGAATTCATCTTGATGTTGTAATAAGTCTTTTGTTTATTTTTTGGATAAATATATTTTTTGTATTAATTCATGGGTTTAAATTCCTAAGTAGAATCCCTTGTGTTGTACACAACAAAATACAGGTGTGCTTGTTTCTTATCGTTACACACAACCAAAGAAAGTGACCATATATCAACTATTTGTAGATAAATCGTATGGTTCTGAGTAATCTAGATCACTTCCTGCTTTGGATCCAGGAAGGTGTCTTTGAAATCTTGAGCCGACTTCTTGGTGTGACTGCAGTTTTTGTCATCCCCTTTTTGCTTCACTAACTCATTTCCTTCCTTATTAGTCATTCCTGCAGAGTTTTCTAAATGGTGATTGCAGGCACCCGACTTTATAGATCATGTAACATGATGTTTGACTATGTTTCGCTGATGGCTATGCTAATTCTAACTATAATTTCAACTGTAAAGTTACCCTTTCTATTCTTAACACTAATATCAGTGCTCATCATATTCCCTTCGTAATCCCTCAACTTATTACAATAATAAATTTCACTCATCATGTCTCTCTCCCATACATTCTTATCCACACCACATGCATATAAATAATTAATTAAATCCTTTGCCAACAGAATCCTTTGAAAGAGAATTTTATACCTTGTCAACTGTACAAGCTTCTTATTAAACTCCAATCTATTCTTTTTAAACTCTACTGAAAACCCCTTTGTAAGTGGCATGAATTCAGGCGGGTAGTGAGCATGGGTTTGCATTTGATCCCTGAGCCTCACTAACTTAAAATAAAAATAAACTTTCTATGAGTTCAAAGGGGGTGGACTGTTGAAACAAAATGTGTTCTCTTTGGAGAGAATCATTCATATTTACCTGCTGCTAAGCGACATTGCTGTGAAGAACCACTGGAAAGAAATATAGATGCTAGTATATCATGATAAATGATTGCTGGTGATATCATGGCTCAAAGTTATTTGTTCATAGAGTTTCTGGCTTCCAGAATGCAGAGAAATGTTCCACAAAAGTTAGTTCTCATAAAAACTATTGTGCATAGGGTAGTTTTAAATTTTTAATAAATTGTGACATTGCTTTCTTGAGATGTGAAAAATGAGTTTTGACATGGTATGATTCTTTTTGCCTTTTTGTTTTTTGTTTCTGTTTTCAATATTTAGTTTATCTGTTTAGCTGCCAATAACTTGCGCTTTTCTAAATGCATTTTATGGTCTGTATTTACAAACATTGAGTTGCAGAGTTCAGTAATTAATGTATTAATAGCCTGAATTTCAAGAATTTCTGTATTCAACATTGTCCAGATGTTTCCATCTTACCAGGCCACTGTGCAGTTTATGTTTCTAATAAAAAAATCATAAAATGTAAATCGCAAGACAATGTTTTGGTTAGTTCATTATACAAGGAAGTCTTGCTCTATGATCTGGTTGGAAATGCTTGAAAAAGAAAGACTATTTTCAAGCTCACATGTTTATTTGTGCCTGAGCAGCTGTACATTTATCTAATTGGTTGCATTGAGGTGTTAACTTTAAAAACATGTGCTTAGAAAGGAGCTATGGTCTGAGATCAAAATCCCTATTGGGTGTCCTTAATACTAATCGTCATGTAATTATGACAAATGCATGTATATTTTTCCATTGTAGATTCATTACTCTGTAGATACATTGATCCTAATGTTACGTAAGTTTTGAATTTGAAACATACACCTCAGGTGACCCATTCAGTGTATGGGATAGAAACACTGCGTCATTTCCTTTTCGATGTTTGTGGCATTGCAGCTGATTGGAAACTACAAGATGTATTACAAGAGCAAATTCAAACAGTTAAATCCATGGTTGGACTGGAGGACCATGTCATTTGTGCATTGTCAGGGGGTGTGGACTCTACAGTGGCTGCAACTCTCGTACATAAAGCAATAGGAGACAGGCTGCATTGTGTTTTTGTTGACAATGGGCTTCTGAGGTGAGCTAAAAAGATTGTTATGATGTAGCTTTTCTGAAAGAGTTCGCTACAATGCTAAACTGAAATCATAGGTTAGGTGAAATTTACTTTCCATTTTCTTCACCTAAGATATTTGAATGGAACCCATGATTTCGGATCCCCATAATATTTAATAGTGGGATTCTGTCAGGTACAAGGAGAGAGAGCGTGTTCTGGCAACATTTGAAAGTGATCTTCATTTGCCAGTGACTTGTGTTGATGCAGCAAATCAGTTTCTTAGTAAGCTGAAAGGTGTAACTGATCCTGAAAGAAAGCGGAAAATTATTGGAGGGGAATTCATCCACATCTTTGATGAATTCTCTTTAAATTTGGAGAAGAAATTGGGAAAGAAGCCTAAATTCTTGGTCCAGGGTACTCTCTATCCAGATGTAATTGAGTCATGTCCACCACCAGGGAGTGGGAGAAATCATTCGCACACAATCAAGAGCCATCATAATGTTGGGGGGCTTCCAGAGGAAATGAAATTGAAACTTATTGAACCTCTTAGATGGCTTTTCAAAGATGAGGTTTCGTCACTTCATTCTTTTACTTTCATGTTTCCTTGTTTGATATTCTGCATTATAGCAATGGAGTATGACTATTCTCTCTAAAGTGCTCTTAGATTAACTTACGTTGTTACTAGTAACCTTGGATTTTTAAATATCATAAGATGCCTAACAGGTACGAAAGCTAGGAGAGATTATGAATGTTCCCCAAGGCTTTCTTAATCGCCATCCATTCCCGGGTCCTGGCTTGGCTGTGCGCGTTTTGGGGGATGTCACAGAATCGAATGCTCTGGAGACAATACGCCTGGTAAGCATGTATGATTAATGTGAATGCACTAATTGCTGTTGTATGATATCTGCTGAAGTTTCTAAGCATAGGGATGCTCCTTTTGACAGGTTGATGAGATCTTTATCAATTCAATTAAGGATGCAGGACTATATGATTCAATTTGGCAAGCATTTGCTGTTTTCTTGCCAGTGAGGACTGTTGGTGTGCAAGGTGATAGAAGAACCCATTCTCATGTAGTTGCATTGAGAGCCATAACTAGTGAAGATGGGATGACTGCAGACTGGTGCGCTTTTCTTGTCAATTTATCTGTGTGCTAATTTTTTATTTTTTATTTTTTTGGAGTTTTGATATTTTAATATTACAGTTAGGAATCATAGTAAATTTGACCCTGTAATGTGACAAACATGTCGGAACAACTAGGACCAAGATGGTTGTAATTTTTTTAGATTGGACTTGCTTTTAGTGCTTCTGAGCCTTATTTTGGAAACCATTTGTCAGATTGGGTAATTTACTCAGTCTAACTTGCATATATTTGTTTGAGTTGTAGGTATCAATTTGACCCCAAGTTCCTTGCTGAAGTTTCCGCAAAGATTTGCAACAGTGTTCGAGGAGTTAATCGAGTTGTATATGACATAACCTCAAAACCTCCATCCACCGTGGAGTGGGAATAATGTATGTAAAATACTAATTGCATTTAGCTGCCTTTGCATGCTTCCGTACTATTCAATTCATAGTGTTTGCATACCTCTCAGCTAAAAACTTTTGCAGGAAAGTTTCCTAAAATCTAGCATGAGCCTATACAGCTCCATTTTGAGCATATTGTAATGTATTTGATTTCTTCAATGATTTATTGTTTAGCTTCTGATAAGAGAACGGCTAAAGCAAAACATGTTTAATTTTCTTTATCATTCATTTTTACTAGCTTGCAGTACTTTTATGTGGATTTTTCTGTTGAATGTAAGAAATTGGACACAAGCTGGTTATGATAAATAAAGCTTCAAGACTTCACAATGGAATTGTTTGGCAGAACATACCTCTCTTAAAAATGGTTGGCTGGTGCGAGACAATGGCCCAATGTTTTGGTTATCTCACTACAGGCTACAAAGTTGCCATGCCTATTACTATGCCATAGGCATTCCCCTATGCATACATGGTCAGGCACTAGAATTTGAAGCAGAATGAAATTGACGTGGCAAGAAGGCCCAGGAAAGACAAAACAGCCTCATAATGTTGATGATATGCAAGCCACTTGTACAATGCCCTTGTGTTTCGTAATATAGGAGTTACAGTTTTAGGCTCAATTGTATGCCTTTGTGACAAGATTTGTTTGTAGTATTTTTGTAGGTTATAAAAGGCCCTGTGAAAGACAACGAAATTCGTTAACCAAACACAAGATGGTGTAAGAAAATCAAAGGTAAGGAGTTCTATGGGTTTATTTTGATGTGTGTGATGGATGAACGTATCCTATATTAGATGATATAAATGTCAGAGACTCTTTCACAGGTTCACGAAAATGCCTATATATCACTTGAATTGTGTAAAGAATTAAGATGGCTTAAGATATAAGTGACTTTGTTTTTCAAACTCTCTTTGAATGCTGGGGATTGAATCTTGTAAAGCATTTATAGATTGGATTGAACTTCTTGTAATTGATCAGTGTGTTAATGTGGGTTTTGAGAAGTGCTTTGTCAAACTTTAATGTTGTCGAAATGCAATTTCTTGTCTAGTAGATGTGTGGACGAGCTGGGCAAGCTGAAGGATTTGTATGGTGTATGTGACCTAGTGGGTTGCCTCCGGCATTTTATGGCAACTCTTAAGTTACTCTTGCTAACAGAATATGTAATTTACGTGTTATCCTTCATGGTCTAGGTTAGTTTAGTTGTTTTACGAGCTTTTATAAAATGCTCAAGATACGAGTTCTGTAACAAGACCATGCAGGAAATCTAACATGGTCACAGAACATTGAATTATGCTTAGGTTCCTTATTTTATTGTCCACCATTCAAGGTACAGATTGGAATGTTTGCATGTATTTATAGTTGGGCAAGATGTCTCCCATGTAGTTCAAGCCATTTCCTTTATCGTCACCTTAATTGTTGGAGACTTGTCCAATCTTTGCTGCTGGAAAATCATGTGCCAGTAGCAAATTGAAAGTAGGATCAAGAATTGTAGGTGGATAATGAATTGTGGAATACATTTACATTTTCATCACCTCATAAATAAACGATGTGCATCAGGTTTGAGATTGATTCCCAGCACCACCCCAAAATTTTTAACGAGTATCATGTTACATATAAAAAAATAGCCTCCCTAAGTTATTAATGCACTGTGCACACAAATAATCTTGAGGCACAATCACACAAATAAACTTAAGGCACAATCACACATAAATATACATAATCATACATTTATAAACTTATCATAGCCGCCATGTGGTGGAAGGGAGTGTTCTCCATGATTAATATACACTAGCATCTGCATTTACGTTGCAAAGTTAGCCGAGACGGATGTCAATGTTTAATTTGTTTTTAAAAAGTATGATATGTTTATTTTATTTCGATATGTTGTGGTATTTTGTAAAACAATTCACGTGCCTTTTGTATTCTTGTATATGTAACCTTTGTTAAATTGAATAAGCGTTTATTACCTCTGAAGTAATATATGATGTGTATTTCAAAAATTGAACTTGTAGGTTTACATTCACCAGAGAACTACAAATTTATTCAGATTATCAAAGTGTAATAAAAGTTAGGCCAATAGCATGACATAACATTTTGAAAAGAATAATTAAAAAGTTTGAGAGGGAAAGGAAGTTGAGCGCACGAGCAAGCATTATAGGGGTAAAATACTGCACGGTGGAGAGAATAAACCATAAAAACTTTGTTTGAATTATTATTAGGTGGTGAAGATGTGGTATGGATTTCTTCAATTTTCTTCCTAACAAGCATTGGATTTCATTACTACTAAAAGCCAACACAAATTCCTTCTTGTTTTGATGTCAACTCAAATTAATTTATGAGGATTATGATTTTTGCTGCAGCAACATAAATTTAGAGTTCGTTAAGTAGTTTTCTCGATTTTCTTAGGCTTGGCTTAGTTTGTTCGTGGTTTTGGTGTGTGTTCTCATATTGCCTGCTTTTTTGTTGAATTATCTAGTATCATGTTTTTATTATTAATATAATATAAGATCTAATTCATAAAAAAAAATTGATTTATAAGTGTAAAAAGTGTTTGAGTTTGAAGGAACAATTACAGAATTTGTTTCCACATACCACATAAGGAATGGAACAATATTATTTGTTATAGTAAGGAATTCATAACTTTTAGTACTCCATTAGTGTAACTATAATTAATTACCGTATGGTAATTAATTGTTACAGTTAGTGGGTGGGTAGCTATGCCCGTGGTTATTATTGGGTTAATTATTATATTGCCTTCCTATTTCTTAGAAGATTGTTTTGCTACCACTGTGGCAATATAATAGCCATTATATTGTGCTGGAAATAATACAATACAAATGTTATTGTTGTGTTTATTTTGCACAAACTTCATTGTTATGTGATTATTTGGTATCGAGTTGGATGTTTTGATTGTGAAGGGGCAATTCATTTGCTTGATTGCCCTGATAATGAGGATTTAATTTTATGCATGAGCAGTTAATCTAGAATATTATATTTATTCTCCTTGTTGCTTAGATTTGTTTTTTTTAGAGTACTTTTTGAACAACGCAGAGATTTTCAAAACGCCTCTTCAAATGGATTTCATATTGGTTTGGATCTTCACCGAATGGGCTGTTTTTTTGGTCCAAGGAGCTTTTTTTTTCAACGCCTTTATTTGTTGAATCTATGTCGCTAAGTCTTGGTGGTGGTTGTTGCCTAGATTCATATTACCCGCTCGTGGAGCTAAATCAAAGTGCAACCATTTAGAGGCGTGGGAGTTAAAAGATCTGTGCATATCAATTCTACCAGGGTTCTTATTTGAATACCTTGTGAAACATTGTATTGGATCGACCTTCTGCATGGATCCTTGTGCACTAGTCTTGTGTTTGCGCTAAGTCATACTTGACATTGATCAATAGAGCTCGGGTTCGTTACATACATAGTCCTACTTGAGATATAGCGAAGGTGGTGACGTTTATAGTCGCGGGGTCTCTAATGGAGCTTAGCGGTAGTGAATGAAGATACATGCAGCTAGTGTGTTTTTCTCGTAATTCATGCCCGATTTGATTTGTGTGATAGTCTCTTTTTGATCTATTGGCCATGTTGTTTAACATGATCCGAGTTATTTGTATGCTAGCCATGTGTTGTCTGCGCGATTGTGGGAAATAAAAGAATTGAAATGAAATCAGATCACAACCCCGTTCTTATGAAGATTAATATGAAAAACTATGATCAACAAAGGACTAATCTTCACCAAATAAAAAGCAGATGCTCAAAGCAGAATTCTTTCGACTGGAGAACCAAGACACTTTTAAAAGTATGCTCACAAAAGCAGTTCAGGAATTCAAGATTTTGACAATTTCAAAGGGAACAAGAGATTTATGAACAGTGAGGATTTGATGGTTATAATTCACAAGGCACTCCTGGAGTGCAAGCGTTCTAGAGCCAGAAGAAGTACCAAAAATAGTTTCTCGGCTAATCTGTGGTTTGATGATGATTGCAAGGCTACAAAGAAAATGGTGAATATCTCGGGAAAGGATAAAACATATATAAAAGTATACAAAAATCTAGTGAGAGATAAAAAAGAAGAATTCATGAAGATAAGGAGGAAGGAGCTGATTTCTATGGGGAAGAATAATTTGAGAGGTTTTTAGAGAGAGCTTCAACAGAGACTAGAACAAATGTGGAGAATAGTATCACAAATATCCAATGGTTAGAATATGCAAAAATGTTGTATCAAAACAAAGATCCTCTCCCTCCTCCTCCTGTAATTGAAAATAAGGACAAACTCTTTTCTACAAAGGACATCAAGGAAGGAATCAAAAAGTGATCCAAAACAGCTTTTACCCCACAGGTACCATTTAAAAAAAATCGGATTCTTTAATTTCTGATTTGAAAAATTGATCAAGAGTGATTATTGTTTCACTTTTGGGTGTTTTGAAACCCCATTTTTTTTACAATTTTCTCTTAACGATCAATTTATCGTTTAATTCAACTTTCGTGATTCAAATGGAAATATTACAAATCCTTTATAAACTGATCACAAGATGATTATTTAGTGCATTCAATTTGATTTATAATCCAAAATTGCTTCGTGCACATTGTTGTGGATAATGGATTCTCAAATTTTAATTTAATCCAATTTTGTAGTTAATTGCCTTGCTTATTCAAATGTTCATTCCTTATTTTGAATTATTTTATCTCACATATGATAATTGAAAGCAACAAATAAATTGAAAATAAAATCCACATGTTGATAACGAGTTCATCCGATTGAGCTACGTCTCCGGATTCACTTAATTGTGAATCGATCTATTAATTAACACTTGAAGTACAATTTTTTACCTTCCGAAGTGAATAATAGATCTTTGTCACCTGCTTAAAGAGCTGATTCTGATTTTGAAACTCTGCAAAATGCCAAAAATGTGTTCCCAAATCAATATATGCTTTGCAGTCTCTACAAAGTACAAATTTGGTGCAATTGTATCAGAAAAACACCTACACCAGAAAATCTATAGCACTTCATGAAGAAAGAGTGACATTATTGGAATTGTCTCAGAATTTAGAACAATTTTCCTTTTTACACCAAGACTTAATTCAGCCTCTAAGTGCCTCAAATTCTCTGTTTTCTACAAACTAGTCAATTCTACCTTATTCATAGTCTTGCAACCAACCTTTTTCAAATAGCTCCGAGCTCCCTATATAGCTCAACGAGCCATAGTGGCGTGTTGGTGAGTTGGGATTTTGATATCCCGGTGGTCTCGGGGTCGAACCCCCAATTGCTCTTTTGGGGGTCGGTTTTTCCAATGTGGGTGAAAATCCCACATGTAACATAATGTCGATGG
The DNA here is from genome assembly GCA_018340775.1 of Taxus wallichiana var. yunnanensis. Taxonomy (NCBI): domain Eukaryota; kingdom Viridiplantae; phylum Streptophyta; class Pinopsida; order Cupressales; family Taxaceae; genus Taxus; species Taxus wallichiana. Next base: position 131,148,945 of record CM031238.1, on the reverse strand, counting down.
CGATCGGGTTTAAATTAGGCCCGGCACCATGTTTTCTCGTGGCTACGACCACACATGCAACATTTTTCCCCCACGTTGATTGGTGGGTTTGTTTGGAATGCCCCAAACAGTTGGGTTGCAATGTGTAAGGCCACGTGATGGCTGTGGCATAATTTACATGCCCAATGTTGGGCTAAGTTGTATAGTTTGTTAAGGCCACGCTCAATGTGGCGAGTTGCATAGTTGTTGAGCCCACATGGGCCTCCCGAGATATAAGTGATCCACCCAATTGTTGTGTAATCCGATCTACATGGGATTAACCGTCGAGTTTATATGGATAAGCCCAAGTTGTATGGGCGAGTCATTCGGTACCAATAACAATGTACTCATCGAATAATATGTGGTGAGCTATGTGGGAATGTTGGTGAGTTTGAGAAACAACTCGGTTGTGTGGAAAATGAGGTAGCTCACGAGCTAGCTAGCCATAACTCGGTCTAATGCAATTGCATAGTTAACTACCCCCGCAATATTAGTTCCACATTGACAATGCAATGACAATATAAGGCATATATAATAAAAATTGTGACATTGTAAATATGAAGAAAAGGCGGCAAAGGCACCCCTCCTTAAAAAAAGTGTGTCGACCATGGTGAGAGGGCCCTAGCCAAAAATAAAATGCGGGCCCACCCGTCTATTTACAAGTGATAAAAACAGCGTTCCAAACAATTTTTTTCACATTTGCCAATTTTTCACTTCTGCCACGTGTCAACCCTAGATTGGCTAGTTGACCAAGTTTGACCCATTTTAAAACCATCTTTGACTTGCGATAACTTTTGCATACAAGATCCATTTTTCAAGTTCTTGATATCATTGGAAAGTTCTTGAGATTATCTACCATTTGGTCATGGTTTAGGAACATCTACGCATCATAATGTCCCCGATTAAAAAAGTTAGTAGTAGGCAAAGCTCAAGATATTGATGGGCTACAAGTGGAATTTTTAAAATGGAGTATGGATGACATTGCACCATACATAAAAGATATTTTCAACAGAGTTATTTGGTATGGTTTTTTAGAAAACTGGACAACCAACATTGTCATTCCTCTTCACAAAAGTGGTGATGTCAACAATCCATCAAACTACCGCACTATTATGATTAATCCTATTTTTGGAAAACTCTTTGGTAGTATGGTGGAACGTAGAATTAGTATTTGGGCTGAAAAGGAAGGTAAGAGGGTGAAAGGATAAGTTGGTTTTAGACCAAAACATTCTACTATTGATCACTGCGTCACCCTTAGACACCTGATTGAAAAGGTATTGGGACAAGCAAGGGGAAGAGGTCTATTGTTGTTTTGTTGACTTCAAAAAGGCATTTGACACGGTGCCTAGAAGCAAACTTTGGGCCAAAATGGAAGAATTGGGTATACCAGAAAAGTATAGGGCAATGGTTCATAGGCTTTATGATCAAGTTCAAGCCAAAATAAGAACAAAGGATGGCTTATCCGAGTGCTTTGGGAGTGACATTGGGGTCAAGCAGGGATGTCCTTTATCTCCCACTTTGTTTGGGCTATACATAGACAAGTTAGAGGAGTGGATTGACATGATGGGTGGGAGTGGAGTCCACCTAGCTTCTTATGTGGTAAAATTGTTGCTTTATGCTTGATGACCTTATCCTAATGGCTAAAACAATGCATGGATTGCAAGAACACTTGAGAGCTCTGGAATTATTCTGTAAAGAGGTGGGGATGCAGGTGAACACGAGTAAAACCAAAATAATGATTTTTACTTTAAGAAGAAAACCAGGCAAATAAATTTTGAGTTCGAAGGTGGTCCCTTGCAAGTGGTAAATGATTACAAGTATTTGGGTCTTGACTTTCACAATAATCTCAGTTGGGAGGCACAGTAGAGCTAAGAGGATACAAGGGGGATGGAAAGATTTATATATGCTCCAAAAAGACGCAAATCAACAGAATTTGTTTCTTTGGTGGTTTTATATGGTTGTGAAGTTTGGTGCGACACATCGGTTTGAAATAGGGACAAATAGAAATGGTTGTGAAGTTTGGGGCAGCAGCACATCGGTGATGAAATAGAGACAAATAGAAAGGTTACAATTTTTTTTTATCACAAGTAGCTTCAAAATAAAATCCACAGTTCCTTACGAGATCATTCTTGTTGAAGCTGGGGCCTTCCTGATGGAGGCGACAACTTTGATTCGGATTTTGGGGTACTTGAAGAAAGTGGAAAGCATGGACGGTCTTTGGTGGCCCAAGATAGCAGTGGAAGAAAAGTTGAATAGAAGGAAGTGCACTTGGATGAAGCAAAATGAAAAGTGGATGAAGAATTGGGGAATTAGCATGCAAGACTGTCCTAACACTAATGGGGATATCAAAAAGTATGTGAGAGAGAAAGTAAAAATGTTATGTAGACGAAACAACTAGGAAGAAAAAGAGAATATTATGTCAAGAACTTTAACCCCACATGTGATCATGAGAAAAAACACTATATGGAGGCGGAAATAAAGTGGAAAGCTAAAATGTTAATTGCCCAGCTGAAAACTAGTTCGCATCATCTCAGATGTGAAACAGAAGATAAAACATGTCGAAAGAGGAATGGTCTGAAAGAGTTTATTGGTTTTGTAGGCCAGGTTATGTGGAAATGGAATGAAATTTCCTAATGGAGTGTGTAACATGAGGACATTTAGAGTAGCTATATTGATTTTTAAAAATGGAAGCTCTCACAACCCTGTTTGAAGAGGATAAGATTGCAAAAACAACATATTACTTGACTAAAATCCATAATAGAAGGCTCAAGATTAGCAAAGAAATCAAGAAAAAGCAAAAGTAGCAATTTTGGGCTGGTTTCTTTGGTGTATTTGGCTGGCTTGTTTTTTTTTTTTGGTCCCATAGGTCTGCTTGGCCTCTGGACATCATTAAAATATTTCAATTCAATTTAATTAAATCTCACTCACGTGTCCATGCTTCATACTCAAATGTTGTTGTACATAGTACATACTCCTCAACATCAAGTCAACCGTAGGCTCTCTTCTTATCAGTATTTACACAAGGTATTCACTTTATATTATAAGGTCCGAGTTGGTGATTAGTGTTTTCATTGTTCAAATGTTTAGTAGTTAATTATTTTTCATAAGAGTCTTTGTTATTGGATTTGTCAAGTCTAGTAACAAATTCATGTTGTATAAGCATAAAGCCGAATAGTGTTTTGTTTAGGAAATAAATTTTAAAAATAGACTATTTTCTAGAAAGTAATTGTATATTACTTTTAATGTCAAATAGTCTAATTTTTGTTAGTCTTGTCAAGTGTTTTTTTAGTCTTTGAGCTATAAGAGTTTTTGAGTCTATTAATCATAGGTTATTTTGTTGTTATTTTTCCATAGTTCTAGTACAAGAATAATTGTGGGTATCAATATTAATGTCATCAAATAGTTTATCTTATCAATAATGTCATTGTCCACGTTAAAAGGGGTGCTTGTTAAAGTTGTAAAAATACAAAAAAATCACCTCACTTTTAGCCAAATGCACTATCGGTGGAATCCGACGTCCGAGTCCAAATCGAGGGGGCATTATACAAGTGAGCTTCATGATCAAATATAGCTAAGCTAGCGGCATGACATTGGAGGATGGAGGCATAGGAGGCGGGAGGTCAATCAACGACCTCTCGTCGGTTTACCCGATGATGGGGCCGCATATAGATTATCGTGGCAATTTTTTTGGTGTAAGTATGTGATGTTTTAGTTGTGCAATGTGCTTCATTTCGAGTTTTCCACGTTAAGTGGTGTGTATTGTGGATGTTGGAAAATAATTGTATAGGAAGGTAACTAATTGTAGAGATCCTCTGACTGTCATACTTCGTTGGAAGATGGTTGACTGGTGAATATGTTCACTGGAAATGATGATCATGTGCAACAAGATCCAAACACTAGTATGCGATGATGATACAATTATCTTTTTAGTGTTCATAAGTGGAAATTTCACATTATGGGGGACATAACACCAATATTCCATTTCCATTATGTGCCAAACCGGCTAAAGTCAAGGGAAACCTTCATTGAAATGGTAGTTCTCTATGCTATTTGAGATTGAGTGGCAACAATCAACAACGGTGGCTATAATTAAGAATGTTTTGTTTTTATGGATGTAATATGAAATCTTTTCCAGTGTGAGTATTCTTGTTCAGATTGGTAATAAGTGAGCAATGATTCCTATGTACTTCCTCGATGTAAAAATGTTGTAGAGAACAATATCACCAATGTAAGACAATTCATGGATCTTGAAAAGGTTTGTGGGAGATCTAGAAAACCACATGAGGTGGACAGATTGATGGGGCATGTTCATGTCAAGGTTTGTGGTAAGCTTGTTTAAAACCATGGAAGGAGAGAGCCTTTCTTTTGTATCAAGGTCATGAGTTACATAGTTGGACATGTCACAGGGGTGAGCATATTGCAGATGAGTGTGTGAATGTTTTTCTACAATGCTTGCACTAAGGGGGGAATGTTCAAAATTCATAACATTTAGTGCTCCATTATTGTGTAATTATAATTAGTTACTGTATGGTAATTAATTGTTACAGGTTAGTGATTAGTTAGTTATACACGTGGCTATTACCTTTGGGTTAATTGTTATATTGCCTTCCTATTTCCTAGGAGGTTGTTTTGCTACCTCTGTGGCTATATAATAGCCATTGTATTGTGTTGGAAATAATACAATACAAATATTATTGTTGTGTTTATTTTTCTCAAACCCGCTTTTGCTCTACGATTAATAATCATTGCCAAATACATGATGCATGTAAAACAAATGCCACTTGTCTCCACACTTGGGTTGTTAAATATTTCAATTTTGTGAACATCATTTTATTAGGAAAAGGTTAACAAATGACAAGGTTAATAGTCGAGACTGTTATATATAATTAGCTCATGAATACCACTTAATTTGATGAGCTCTAACTAGATTATGGATATCTTGCTTAATTTGATTACCTTTTGATCAAAACCATTCAAAATGTGATTTTCAAGTGTATTGAAAAAGATAAGGCTGAATTTGGGTGTTCAACAAAGCCACATTGGATTATAATATGTATACTACTACCACAAAAATAGTGTGTGCTTCTTGTTTGAGCAATAACATCATCCAATGTAATTTGTTTATATTGGAGAAGGAATTATTTATTTTATTTTTTACCATTTTGTATTTTATTTATAAAACGTGGAGTGATTAGGAGTAAAGTAACATATAACAAAAAACTATTTTTGTGATTTAACACATACCAAATGAAGCAATTAATGTTGTGATCATAAAGCCCGACATGATCTGTGTAAGAGCATCTAAAAAATAAGCCTAGAATTATCACAAAAATACATTGATTAAAATAAGATAAGATGATGAAAAAAACAAAACCATATGAAAAATTAGTATCATTGATTTTCAATGAAGTTTAAAATTGTCACAAGTAAAAATTGAAAAGAAAAGAGAGTTGTATGAACACATAAATAACCACATCTCAAATAATCCATGCATGGTTATCACCTATAAACATACTCTATTTTAATAAAACCTAAGAATATAAGTTTCATGTAAGATATAAATGTAACCATTCATTCTCTAATAATGTAGTAGTAAACATTATACATTGTCGTTGTAGCTACTCTCAATTCTTAACTTTGAGCGGGGCTATTTTCCTTGCCACCACTCTCTTAAATAACATGGGGATTAAACTTTTTGATGTCTTTGTCACTCTCCTCTATCACGTAGGTGGGTGGTGGGGTTCACCATCTCTGTGTCAAGATAGTTGGGCTTTGTTGCCTTCCTTTGACAAGATGCATGCAATTGGTGTTAGCTATCTCACCATAAATCCATATGAACTTGTAGAGAGACAACCAAAGTTCAGACCAATGGTTGGGAGCCCTTTGACGATGGAAAAGACCTTGTGGAGGTCAAGACAATCCTAATGACATGGAACCTCCTCAAAATGGCCTATTCACACTACAAATTAATAATATTGTGTTGTGATAACTTGGTTGATATTTTTATTTTGTAACCTTTACTTTTAGGTCACACTGACGATCTAGTATGATGAAATTATAACATAATTCCATTATGCCTTTTTGTAATTAATTGTACTAACTTTTTTCTCGATGTAATATAACAACTCTCTCTCTCTCTCTCTCTGACACACACACACACACGCACGCACGCACGCACACACACACGTGCACGCACGCACACACACACGTGCACAAGCACACCTATGTACTCGCACATGCACACAAGCACACATGCGCGCACACATGCACACACACACCCACATGCACTCACATGCACACACACACACATAATACACATGCACACACACTCACGTGCACGTGCACGTGCACACACACACACACATACACAAACATACACATACTCATGCATATCCACAGAGTGTTTTGTGGGTTGTTGTACACACACACGAGACACACGCACACGCACACCCGAATATATGCACACATACACACATGTTGGAAATATTTTCATTGATGTCAAAGGAATACTAATAAGTATCTCTTATGTTAGAAATATTGTCATTGATGCTTACAGATGTGTGTCTCTTATGAAAAATATGTTTTAATTTGAATTATGCATGTCACGTTCCAAAGAAAATGGTTATGTAATGTTCCATAGGTTTTTGTAGTGTTTTACGGGTTTTGTAGTGTTATGCGGGTTTTGTAGTGTTTTGTGGGTTGTTGTAGTGTTTCGTGGGTTGTTGTAGTGTTCCACAAATGTTTGTTGTGCTTCAAAGGTTTTGAAGTGTTAGTGTCTCCATGGGTGTCTTTGGTTTTCCACGGGTTTTGTAGTGTTACTGTGGATATTTGTAATGCCTCGAATATTTTGAAGTATTGTGTGGGTGTTTGTGGTGTTTTGTGGGTTATAGTAGAGCCTCGCGTAATGAAGGACCAAACTGAAGTATTTTGGTTTGTTTGAAATAATGTCACGTAACTCTAGAAGAAAAAGCTTATAGAAGTCAACAAGTGATATGATACAAAAGGAGGATTATTGCATAACAAAGAGAAATGTCCGTAAATGTACAAATTTTCCGTGATGGTTGTGTAATGGATAATGCATTACAATTTACCAATAGAAAATAAGGGATGTCCACAGTATTTGATAATTTCAAATATTCAAATTTCAAAGTATACTAAAGCTGACTCATGATGAATATTCTTAAGGATGTCTTGACTCATTGAAAAGTCACATTTGTTCATGAAATGGACATAGTATATAAGTGAATTCAAATGTGAATTTAGAGGGTGCGCTCACGGTATTATGATGTCATTTTGAAAATAAAAGGAAGAGAGCGAAAAGGAGGAGCGATTAATGAAGACATATAAAAGAGAGGATAGAGAAGAAAGAGAAGATCAAACTCAAACTCAAGCAAATTATAATGTCAAGTTGCAAAAGAAGATTGAAGAGAGTCAAAAAGTGCATGAGAAAAGAGTAAAGTGTAAAGATGGGTATATAAAAACAAAGGAAGAAGTGAAGATTTATCTATACGCCATCATCAAGTTGAAGAAGAAATTAGTGGGTGGATATTTTGATTGTTGAGTTGGTGCTCAACATTGGGGATTGGTGTCTCAGGATGGGTTGCTCACAAATCATAGAAGTTGGTGTTCAACATTGAGGATTGGTGTCTCCAGTGGGTTGGTGCTCACAAATTATAGCTGAAGTTGGTGCTTGCATTGGGGATTAGTGTCTCCAGTAGGTTGGTGCCTATAAACATTTGTAAAATAATTAATTTTTGGCTAGATTTGGACAAGTAGCTCCAAGCATCCTTTTCTCTGTGGTTTTTCTCCCAAAAGGGTTTCCACATAAATATTGTGTTGTTAAACTATTATATCTTGTGTAATGTTGTTGATTATGAATGTTAAAGTTTAAATTATAAAAAATTGGATAATATTGATTCACCCCCTCTCAGTATAAGTGTGTTTTCTACAATTGGTATCGAGTGGGTTCCTTCGAAAAATAATCTAACCACTTTGGAAGGTAGATCTCAAAGCACACATGGCAAGTCAAGAAGGTTTCTCCTCAAACAAGGCTCCATTGTTTGATGGAACAAATTATTCCTTTTGGAGTATAAGGATGCACACCTACCTAATGGCTCTAGGGTTTGATATATGGCAATATGTTGTTAATGGTTATACAACTCAACAACCTCCAACAAATCAAGTTAGAAAGAAGGCAAGTGAAAGAAATGCAAAATATATGAATGCTATATTGAGTGGATTGTGTGAGGAAGAATTTTTCAAAGTGATGCATTATAGTTCAACAAAGGAAATTTGGGATAAGCTCATAAATATCTATGAAGGAGATGATAAAGTAAAGAAATCCAAACTCCAAACAAGACTTGTTTTAAATTAAATGCATCATTTATTTAAAATACTTTTATAAATTAATAAAAAAAAAAAACAAAATTGCATTTGTGTGGGGAGGGGAGTTAAAGTATGGGGTGAGCAGCTTTGCCCCCGTCCCCCTCTCCTAAAACCACGCCCGCCCCCACCTGTCCCACAGCTTTGTCCCCGGCCGCGCCTTGGCGACCCATTCCGTTCGCGCCGCCTTTCACGATACCTTGCGCACGCTGCTTTGTAACCACGCCGCCTCTCCCTCCGTCCATTCGGCTCCACTGTCATTTGCGCCCCTCTTTGTACACCTGCGCCTTAGAACCTCCTCCACTGTAAAGCCTGACTTACAGAGATACCTAAAATTAGTTTGAAAGTTTGAAGATGAAGGATGAAGAAAACATTACAACTTACCTTCTTCGTGTGGATGTAGTTGTCAATACTATTAGAGGACTTGGTGAAGAAATTAAGGATGAAACTATTGTGAAAAAGTGCTTAAGATCTCTTCCTCTAAGATTTGATGCCAAAGTTTTTGCTATTGAAGAGTTGAAAGACTTAACTATTCTAACAATGGATGAATTGCATGGGATTCTCACAACATATGAGATGAGAACTGAAAGTGATAAATCATCTAAGTGAGAAGTTACATTTAAAGCATCAAAGAAAGTGAAAGGAAAGAAACTTGAACCACATGATTGCTCCAACAATGAGTCAGATGAAGAAGAATCTCACTTTGTCTATAAGGTTGAAGAAAGGATCTGGAAAATATAAAGGTAAGTTACCATTCAAATGCTTTGATTGTGGTGAAATAAGACATTATGCCAACAAATGCCCATATAAAAACAAGGATGATAAAGAAAAAAAAACTTGAAGGAGAGTAACATGTATTATCAATCCAAGAAGAATCATAAGCAAAGAAGATATGAAAGTAAGAAGAATCTCTACAAGCACAAGAAGAACCTCTATACCAAGGAGGAAAGTAACTCATCTAAAGAAAGTGATGAAAGCGTCTCTGCTAGTGATAAAGATGAATCACTGCTCATGGATTTATAAGTTAAGGAAATCAAAGAAGAGATAGATTCAAAATATGATGAAGATATTGAATTTGAAGTTGAAGTAGATCTTGAAGGTGAACTCATTTCGACCTAGAAGAACTCAAGAGCCTAAGAAAGAAAAATCAAAAATGAAAATAACAATTTCAGAAACTAGAAGATGAGTATGGTGCCTTAAAATCAAAGCTGACACATGATCTTGAAGAGTCCAATAAAATCATTATTGATCTAAAGATTCAACTAGAAGAAATGAAGAAGATGGATGAGGATGTGAAAATACAGTTGAAATAGAAAGAAGAATATTGTGAAAAATTGGAAGGTGAAGTTGTTTCCTTAAGAAATGAACTTGAGAAATCAACTACCAAGTTAAACAGATGTCTCAAGTTTGAAAAGAGCTATGAAGTTTTATAAAACATCATCAATAATAAGAGATTATTATTTATCAAAGCATGTCTTGGGTACAATGAGAAGTCTACAAAAGAAGATCCCAAAGAGTCTCCAAAGATGACAAGTCTTGAGACATCAAGAAGCTATGTAGATGCACTTAAAATTTCTACTAGAGATGAGAACCACAAGAAGGAAGAAACACATGACCCTCAACACACAAGCACTTCAAATGAAAGTTGTAGAAGGAAAGAAAGTCATGTTCCACACAATACTCCTCCAAAGGGAAACAAAGATTCAACAAGAAGATCATTTCCTCCAAGGTGACATTACAATATCAGGTTTCAAAATTCCTTTTATGGATATTGTTTTCATGTAATCAATTTGGTCACAGGATAGTATCTTAAATCTCATGTAAGAAGTTTTGATAGGAAGACAAATGAAAATTCATGTGTCCTCAAATAGAAATTACAACTCATTTGCACCTCTGATGAATTTTAACATTGAATGTTATAAGTGCCACAACTTTGGGCATAAATCTCACTTTTGTAGAAGGTCAATTTATGGATTCTGCTAGGCAGTCTAAGAATGAGGAAAAATTAACAATTAGTAGGTTAAATTAGAAAAGGTTTGGAAGGAGAAACATGAGAAAGAAATAAAAAAATAAAAATCCATGATTGTTCAGACAACATTTCATGCACAGAATGAAGAAAATCAATGGTACATTGATAGTGGTTGCTCAAGCCATATGACTAGAGAAAATTAAGTTTCTTACTTTGAAAAAGGTAAATGGAGGTACTGTAAAATTTGGAGACAATGTCACTGCAAGAATTTTAGGAAAAGGCACCATTAGCTTAAATAATGGTAAATCAAAAACTGAAAATGTCTTATATGTTGAAGGACTAAAGCATAATATTTTGAGTGTGAGTCAAATGAGTGATAGAGGATACACAATAACATTTTATGTTGGAGGATGTGAAATCAAAAAGGCAAGTACCGAGAAGGTTGTTGTTGATGCATGTAGGACAATAAATAATCTCTACATTCTTAGTGAGATTAAAGGTGAAAAGTGTTGCATGGGGAAAATTGATGAGAGGTGATTGTAGAGTAAAGATTAGTTCCAAACAAGTTGTTAGAGACATGCCAAATATTACTAAACCAACAAATACCACTTGCAAACAATGTCAATTTGGAAAGTAGACAAGAGCCTCATTCAAGACAAAAGTACTTGAACCAAAAGGTTGTTGGAACTTATGCATATTGATCTTTGTGGGCCTATAAGAACTCAAAGCATGCAAGGTGAGAGGTATTTTATGTTATTTATTGATGATTATTATAGAATGACATGGGTTACTTTTTAAAGATAAAAGTTTGAAACATTTGAAATATTTAAGGCATTTAAAGCTCTGATTGAAACTAAAATTGATTTGAAAATCAAGTGTTTAAGATCTGACCGAGGAGGAGAATTAACTTCAAATGAATTCATAGAGTATTGTGAACGCCATGGAATAAAAAGACATTATTCAGCTGCAAGAACTCCACAATAGAATGGAGTTGTAGAAAGAAAAAATAGAACAATACAAGAGATGGCTAAAACCATGCTAGATGAATCCAGAATATCTGACAAATTTTGGAGAGAGGCAATCAACACAACAATCTATATTTTGAATAGAGGACAAATCAGAGTAAATAACAACAAGACACCTTATGAACTTTGGAAGGGTAGACCGAAATTATCAAACATTTTAGAGTATTTGGAAGCAAATGCTATATCAAGAAATATGATGAAGACTTAGGTAAGTTTGAATCTAGATCTAATGAAGGTATTTTTCTTGGTTACTCTTCAATGAGCAAGGCCTATAGATGTTACAATCTGAGAACATTCAAAATTGTTGAAAGTGCAAATGTGAAGGTAGATGATATCAAGTGTAAAAAGAGTATGGTACAAGAAATTGATTATTTTGAAGAATCCAACAACGAAGATGAAGATGAAAAGGAAGAAGTTTAGATAAAGGAAAAAAACACCATCCAGAACATTCTAAAAGAATCATTCAAAAAATTAGATTATAGGTGAAAAAAATCTTGGAGTACAAACCAAAAGAAGACCGATGTAGTGCCCACACTTTTTATAGCTCAGTAGCTTGTTGTTTATTTGCTCATAGACATGTTTTGACAGGATTGGTGATATCTTGGACATTATATTTAGATATTTGATTTTATTAGACATGTGTGACATTCAGGCGTATAGCGCCAATTTAGCCTAATTTCTTTATTGTCGCATTTTCTTGTTATGACATGGAAACTAATGAATATGATGTGCTTGGAACCTAATTATATTGATGGATAGTTGTTGCATGGTGGGATTATATGTCACTTTATCATCTTGTCTAACTTTTGGAATATGGAATATAATTGTGCACGTTGTCGCATCTTGATTTCAGTAGGATGTTAGGTTAGTTTAGCATGCATTGATATCTTACTATGTCATTTAATTATATTGTATCGGACATGTGCGGTTAATGTGTGCAATGAGTGTGCAGGTGACAGGTTTACAGGAGAACGTGGGATTCAGGCCAGTTACTCAATCTTGCACAAGCAGCCCACGGGCTGAGTCCTAGCCATGTTCACTGTGTGAAGCCTTAAGATAGATGATTATTAATTTTGGGCACTATGAGTGACCCCAATGTATGTAATGTATTGTGCTTTGAATTATTAATTTTGGTTTAGGGTTGCTAGTGAGGTTGTAAACTTGTTTTGGGAGTTAATAACTCCTCTTTCATTTAAATTGTTGGTTATGTTTATTTTGTCTCTTAATCACAAGGGTTTAGGGTCACATGTGAGACCCTTGGGTGGTCCCCACACCCTCTACCCTTGTGCCAAAAATGCAAAACCCGAAATTAGGGTATTTTGGGCATTTTTGGGGACCCCTTTGTAGCTTGGGAGTCCCCCTATCACAAAAATGAGCCCTTGGACCCTACCTAATGGGTAGGGGGGCTTGTTTTCAAGGCTAGAGGGAGTTTTCCCTCCCTTTCTACCCTTGTTTTGTCACATCCATGTAAGGGATGTGGATTTGTGTGTTTATCAAAAGTGCCACTAGTTTTGTCTTGCTAACATTTAAGGGAATTTGGGAGAAGAGGGCAAAAAGATAATTTTACCCTTTCTCTCTTTTGTTTTGGCATCTTTGACCATGAGGAGGGAGAGGGGTGACACATGTCACCCCCTCATTTGTGAGGATGCTTGTTTGCTCCTCTTCAAATTCTCATTCATGGGAAATGAAAGGGACTTTTTTTTTGGAATTTCTTGCTTGGATGCTTGGATGATTGGGAGCTTGAGATTTGCTTGGAGTGAAGAGTGGAAAACTTGAAGTTAGGAAGCTTTTTGGAAAGCTTTCCTTGAGGTAGGCTCTTATGTCTTATTGTTGTGTTGCTTTATTTTAGTTGTTAGATTGATTGCTTGGAATTGTTAATTGTTGAATGTAAATTTTGGTTTCTTGCTTGTGTTTACTCCCTCCATCATATGGCATGATGGAGTTTGGAGTGTGGGGGAAGAGAGAGGGAATTTTCCCTCTCAATCCTCAAGGCTTGTTGGACAAGCCTTGTAGGGTCTCATTATTTTTCCCCTCAAGTGGTTGAGGTGGGGAAGATGATTCATTTGGTTTGAATCTCCTTCCCCATTCTTGGTAAGGAAACCCTTTTGGGGTTTGAAAATCCTTCCAAGAAGGATTTGGAGAAAGGGGGAGGAATAAGGAGGGTCTTGTTTTGAATAAGGAGCAATAAGGAGGATATGGAGATGTGGATATTGTGCAAATAATTTTTGATACATAGCTTTGGAGAACTTTCTCCTCTCTTCCCCATTTTGAGGATGAACATGGGTTCTCCTCCTTGTAAATTGGAGTCTTGTGTTGTTGTGAACTTTATGTTTGTGTGCTTGTTTCATTGTTGTTTTACCCTCCACCTTGTGCAAGTTTTGGTAGCTATCCTCTTTCCCATGGGCTTGGGGGAGGCTAGCATGCATCCCAACTTTGGGATAGGCATGTGATGATGCCTATGGTTGGGTGGCAAACAAGCTCTTCTCCTTGTTGTTTTCCTTATAAGTCACTCTAGTTGAAGCTCAAGCATGGAGGTGGTTGGATTTGTGGCATCTTGGTCTCTTCTTAATTCCCCAAGAAATTGTGAAGCATTACTTCCTTTGTAACACCTTGAGTATGGGTTGTGGACTTGTACTCCATGTAAATTTTCTATTTTGTAAAATTGTATCCTTGAGATCTTGAGTCTTTACTTTATTTTAGCTAAGTAAGCCACCTCAAAGTCTTGTAAAGATATTGTGTTAAACCCTTTTGGGTGGATATGTGTTGTGGTATATGTGAACTTGAACAAGAAAATAAAATAAAGTATTGTAATTGTTGTTTTCTTAAGCATGAAACATGGTAGGAAATCTCCTTTTGAAATGAAAGAATATATATTTGAAAATATGCCTTCTTGTTAATATGTATGCATGAAATATGGTGGGTGTTTGCAATAGAGATCTTGTAAAATATTTACATTCCTTCCACATGCTTTGTCTTGAATCTCATTTTGATAAATAAAGGTTGTTTATTGAGAATGTGTTATTACAAAGGAAATAATATTACTTGTTATTGTCAAAATCGATATGTGTATAAGCCCATCTTATTATCTCATGAGTATTTTCTTTTCAAAAAACTAAATACTAGTATGATCCTATCTCAAATTTGTCATTATGCCCATCTTATTCTTTAATCCTATCTCAAATTCGGTTTTAATTTACAAGCTTATTTATTTTATTCATATGGAAATTTATCAGTTGTAAAACTTGGTGTATGTATATATAAATATTAGTTATGTATACACCTGAAATGTTAATAATATATTTACTTAATAACGAATGTGTATATATATATATATAAATATATTTAAAAACGTTTAGTATTAAATAACTTAAAAAAAAGGGGAATGGTGGGGATGGGGTTCGCCCCCCTGCTCGGTTGTAAACCAAACACAAAAAAATGGTAGAAATAATGGCGGGGGTTGGACCCCCGCACCCCCTATAATCCCCATGGGGGACGCATCACCCCATTGCTCCTCGCGGCTCCCCCACCCCTTCTATGCGGCCGCCGCGGCCCATCCCGCTCTCACCCGCCACACCCGCCGCTCCAACGCCCGCCTCCGCCCCCCCACCGCGGCTGCGTCGCCCCTGTCCTCCCTGTTCGGCCTGCCGCCCTCCCCCTCCTCATAGCGCCTCCCCCCCTCCAGGCCCGCCTCTGCGCCCCCTCACCCGCAAAGCACCGCCGCCTCCAAAGCCCCCGCCGCCTCCCAAAACGCCGCCTCCCGCGCACCCTTTGTTCGCCCCCAGCGCCCCCTCGCGCAGTAGCCCTAATCCGCCCAACAAAAAATAATAATTAAATAAATAACCAAACAAACAATTACATAAATATAAATATATGTATAATAAAACAGAACAAAATAAATAAGAGGAAGGTCTTGAGAGGTATGGCCATCATAAAAAGGGAAAGACACCAGAATTACCAGGCCCATATCTCTTCTACCTCTACATCAAAAGAGAAGGAAACAAAATGAAAACCAAAGAAAAGAAAGGAAGAGATAAAGATGGGTTAGGGCTAATTTAGGGCAAGAGGAGATCTAGGGACAAGATGTGAACTATCCTAGGGCCCACATGTAACCCTACACACTTTTGGGGATATGGGAGATATTGTAGGAATGTGAATTAAATTTCAAAGGGGTGTGGACAAATAATTTAAAAGGGAAAATCTATTTTAGGGGTAGCCTTTCCTAGGTTGTCTCTAGTGAATTAATCGAAGCTAAATAAATAAAATTAAGTATGGTGGATGTTTCAGTAGATCATTAAGTTAGATAATGTAAATTTTAGGGTATTGGAAAATAGTTAGGTGGAACATTATTTCTCACTAAAAAAAAAAATTACCATCCTTTTGGGCTATTTTTCTAGTGCCCCAAGGAGGGTCATTACAATTGAAAAATGCAAAAGAGCATGTAAATATGCATTTATTGTCCAAAGTTGATCCTATATTTTTGTTGAAGCGAAAAGACAAGCACTAGATTATAGAAATGGAAGAAGAACTTGATTAGATAGAGAAGAATGAGACATGGGAGCTTGTCCCAAGACCTAAGGACAAAAATGTGATTGGCACCAAGTGGGTATTCAGAAATAAACTGAATGAAGATGGGAAAGTAGTAAGAAATAAAGCAAGGTTAGTATGCAAAGGCTATGCACAAGTTGAAGGTATTTATT
>CM031238.1:131059810-131132754 GCA_018340775.1 Taxus wallichiana var. yunnanensis | reverse complement strand
AATTATGTTGCTCTGATGTACCAGTGTGCATGACTCTCGATATTGATTGTTAAGTAATCAAATCTGTTATGTAATACTTTGATGCAATGGATTATGGAGGATGGATTCTTGTAATTGATGTATCTGAATATGGTGATCACATGGTGCAATTGATCTTAGTGTTTATCTTATTTGTATGTTTCCTTATTACGTGTGTTTCCTTTATAAGCTCATGATATTATGTTTGTAATACTTTGCACTTGAATGTATGCTTTGATATAGTTATTATGGCTATGCATGCTAACATCTTGACAAGCATATACAAAGGAGGGACCTGGTAAGCTTCATGCACTTCAGGTGAGCATTCATATCTGTCCGAATGAGGTATCAATGCGCATAGCGTTTAAGCAAAAATAAATGAGACTACATGTGTTGTTGTCTGCAATGCAAGACATTCATGACAAACTGACTTCTCTTGAACTCTTCATCTCTATGCAAGTGTGGTGTTGTCAAAGTAACACCGATTAAGGGAACACAAATTTTACTTCGTGTTTTCATCGGTCCGAGCTAAGAGGGAACAAAAAAACATGAACTATCATATAAACAAGCAAAAAAATTGAAAATAGTGAAGACAAACATCTTACACATTACCCCCAAAGCACATTCTGAGGCACTACTTGGGGCATATTGAAGTGGCCTCACAGAGGATTAAATCCTCCCAACACACTCCAATTCCTGACCTTGGTAGGGCACATGCCCCTACATGTCCATTTAGGTCAAAAAAATTGTAACAAGTAATGTGAAAAATAAGTTCTTGTTTATCCTATCCGAAAAAACCATTAAAAAATCTGACTATTAATCTTGACCACTGCAAACATAGAAACAATTCAATCATTATCTTTCAAACAAGGAAATAGATTTTTTAATCATAAAATATGAATTATCTAACATATATTACGCCTATCAACATATATGTTTCACATACACAACATACTATTTATTAAAAAAAGGACAACTGTTATTCGTATAACCAATTTTATAGAAAAACCATACTATGCGTAACGTATATGGTTCACAAACAAACCATACTATTTTTAAGTATATCTACGGTTCTTTTTAATTGCAGCCTACATGGGGTTGTTTATAGATACCTCGTTGAGACCCCCATATACAAAAGCCCGCAAAATAACAACACCCACAGAGATAAAAACACCTTCAACAATAACCACCTACACCGCTGCAGAAACCGGCAATATAGGCAACAAAAGTTATTTTCTTGTGTTGAAACCCTGGACAAAAACCCATACACATACACTTCCATCTTTCGGCATGTGGAAACAGGGTTTGTTCGCATAAAAAAATGAAATTCTTACCAAAGAAAAACACACCAAGCGGCCGTAACAACAAACCCAACTCAAATGACCAACCATGAACACATTGAAAGCAACCTACAAAGTAGACATTTATAGTGAAGAGTTATCCACAAACAAACGTAAAAAACCACATCCATGCAAGAAAACCTCCTTGACAAGGAAACCCGTACTATAATTTATGCCAGGCCGAACATAACCTCTCCATACTCAAACCCACTGTCAGTTACTTCGCCTCTACGCCAACCCCAACTACGAAGACTGCGACCAATTATTCACGTAACCACATTTGCGTTCTCCTCAAAATACTTGAATGTTTGCACTGTTATGCATTCTGGGAATGATTTAACAACACACAAGGCAAATATATGATTAGCAATTTCATTGATTGATATTTACAACCAAAAATTTAAATGGGATTACGTACATAAAATGAATGCAAAAGTTCGTGTCCATTTTTTTGCCTATTCACTACTTTAGAGAGATCATTTCGTGAAAGAATAATGGATGTCAGCAATGCCATGACCTTTAATCTTGAGCGAGAGATAGTGACAAGGGTGGCAAATGTAGACAAGGTGAAGGTCATAGGCGAGTAGGAGTGTCTCATTTGGTGATAGAGTGCAAGGGCTTGTCTCCCCTCACCCTAGTGTGCATATGATGCAATAATGGCGTTCCATGTCACCACATTTATACGAGGCATTTGGTGAACATGAGGTGTGCAACTTGAGATCTTTTGAGTGTTGTCTTGAGATATATTCTGCAACCTCTTGTTTGTTAGTCTCCGCCGCACTATGGAGGTCGAGGTTTGACCACGTTATGGAGGTCCTGGTTGCGTTTCACTACTTCTCTCTCGTCCACTCTTCTAACGCTTTCTTCCCTCGATAAACACAACGCATAGGTAGTACATCTCACACTTCCCTTGCATCGATGACTCATGTGCATCCTTTCTCATCAACGGCCTATTTTGCACCTCATCAAGCATAATCCGTGTGCTTTGCTATCTTTGGTTGGAAATTATTTCGTTATAGGATCCGCAAAACTCGTGAAATGTGCCCTCTATCGTTGGATTTTCAACGCTTGTCCTCCCATGCAATCGCAACCCTCCATTCACCGGCATATGTAGATTAAGCAAGGCCACACCCAATCGGGTACGCCTTTCGGCATTAAAATCAAACCTCTTTATGAAATCATATTCATTACGAGGATTAAATATGTGTAGATCTATTCATTAGAGAGATAGATCCAAGAAGAAATGGTCTCCTTAAGAATCATCTACACTACTCGTTGATTCACAATTCAACTTTAGGCTTCTTTCTTCAACTTGAATTCCACAAACACAAACATACTCACTATCCTACATCAAAATCACTAGTTCTAAGGTGAAAAAACTCAACAATTTAATTACTCTATTCAATGTCTTATCTCAATTTGCTATTACAAATTTTACTTTTATATATATATATATATATATATATTTTCATCAAAAGTCCCAATTATTCCCTTTCAAATTTAAAAGTCATTGCAATATACCCCATGTGTTCCTACACCGCGATTTTGCCAATGTTTCCAAGTCTTTACTCGTTGACTGAATGTATACTGAGTATATGACATCTTCTATGGCGCCACAAAACCTAAATAAATATCCTACAAAACAATAACATAATATTAAGGGGCTGCAGAGAAGCGGCAGCGGCGGCCATGGCCACCGAGGTGAAGAGCAGCGTGAAAGAAAATGTGGTTCTGGTCATGGATTTTGGCTCACAGTATACCCACCTGATAACTCGCCGCATTCGGCAGCTCTCGATATACTCAATGTGTATATCCGGCACTTCACCCCTGTCTGCAATAACCGCCGCCAAGCCGTCTGTGATAGTTTTGTCGGGGGCCTGACAGCGTGCACCAGGAGGGCGCCCCCATTTTGGCAGATGGATTCTGGAACTATGTTTTGGAAAATGGAATTAGTGTGCTGGGCATCTGCTATGGTCTCCAGCTCATGGTGCAGATGATGGGCGGTGAAGTTAAGCCTGCAGAAAGCCGGGAGTATGGGAGAATGGAGATTTGTATTGGAAAGGGGAGTAGTTTTTATGGGCACAATGTGGAAGAGAGGCAGCCTGTGTGGATGAGCCATGGGGACGAGGTGGTTAGGCTGCCGGAAGGGTTCTCTGTTGTGGCAAAAAGTCTGCAGAAGGCCGTGGCTGCTGTAGAAAATCCCGCCAAGAGACTCTACGGCCTTCAGTACCATCCTGAGGTATGTATGGTCATAATTCAAAATCCATTTTGCTTTTATAGTTCCACATTGGGAAAGTTTGCGGCATGATTGGGAACATTGATGTTAGACCTTCATTTTGTTATAGTAATGAACGAGTCTTCATTGCTGTGATTATTATTACATTGAGAAAAGCTAAGGAAGCAGGCATCGGACAGGGAAGAACCCACATGAAATATCCTTTTTTTGTATTGATTTCAACCACAATAGTGTTGGCAGTTGTTTTCATTCTACTAGTACAGACCCATATATGAGCCATTGATCCCATGCAAGTAGACATTTCAGAGCTGACCTCCAATGAGGTAGGACCACAGTTCTGATATTTGTACTCTGTGGGCCCATTTTGTATTCTCGCCGAAAAAGTGTGGCAAAAACTCTTCAAATTAAAACTGTCAGAACCGAATCATAGTCGACCAAAATTGTAAATAATCAGTCCACCATGCTGCGAATCTTGTCTTTCTCTAGTGGGTGCTGTGAAACAAAAACTTAGATGCTAAAAAGGAGGGGAGGGGCAGTTATGCACCTTTTAAGTTTTCTCCTCCTTTATTTGTGTATTTTTAAGTTTTCTTATGATTTCAGTGTTGTAACTATGGATAATGACCATCTGGTGTCAGTGTTATTGACACCTTACAATCAGACCTTTTAGAGACAGCTTACAATGTGGGGGCAAACCATCTTTTGGGTTGCACAAAAATGAGTCTTCTGGGTTTTAATCCATTCACAGGGTTGGGGCTATTCATTGTATGATTAGGTGCAATCTGTGTCACTAACCCTGACCAGACCCCTCCCTACTGTTTTGTTTTTCATTTTTGTTTCACAGAAACAGGAGAGCAGCTGCCTAAGATTACTGATGCCATTAGAGATTAAGTGTGGAGACAGTCATCTCCTATTTTTTTCTATCGTTGACTATAGTTTTTATGCTTTCCATATTGATTTATTTGTTTTTTTAATTTTAACCATGTATAAGAAGATTTGTCAACTGTTTTACCCTGCAATTTGGATGCATGATTGATTTAATGATACATTTTTTATAAAAAATAACGAGCTATTTCATTTGGGACACTTTCCGATTAACTTAAAACAATATCTACAATGTTGAATCTAGCTATGTCAAAATTATGCCTCAAATTTTTAGGGATCATTAGGCAAAATTGGCCAAAACATGATGCCAGCAAGACCGGACGAGACAGAATAAAGGCACCTATTTCCAAGGGTCACTTGACTAGTCCAGAATTTGAATGACCTAGAACTGCTAAATGAACCGATCCAAAAGTAGTGCAGAAACAAAGATACTAAAAGATCAACTCAGAAGTACAAGGCCAAGATGCACTGAAGCTGCTACACAGAGGCAATATTCTTCCTACCCACAAGTTTTCACACTCTTCATTACAAACTGAGGCGCTTCCATTTATTTTGCTGGCTGTGTTACAATCCTGATAATCAAGTGATAAAGCTCAGAGAGAACTTCTGTAGGAAGGTCTTCACAGTCTGATACTCTTCAGCCCAACTGCCAGACAATAGAGTCATGTGGAAGAGTGACTGTTTCATCTTCCATAATGGTTCTTTAGCCTTTTAGCCTTCGCAGGTTTGTATCTCTACACATACTAGTGTAATGCGGGGATGTCCCCCCTGAAAACAGGTGTTTGGGATGCCCCGGACGTCGGGATGGGGGTGCGATGCCCCCGCATTTCTGAAAGGGTGGGAAAGGAGGGGGACATCCTTGAATATCAGGGGATGTTTTGGGGATGCCCTTGCGATATCTGATTTTTATTTTTATTTTTCAAATAAAAAATTATTATTTTTAATTATTTTTTTGCTGTTTTCTCTTTAATAACTGATTTTTAAATTGTACTCTTGTAGTATAAGATTGCTTTTGGAAGCCACTCATCTCTATTTGAAAAAAAAGTATGTATGTACAAATCTAAGTAGCCAGTGCAGGTGTGGTACAGGTATGGGTTTGAAATACCCAGTATGTGGGTACAACAATGTTTTATTTTTACCTTGGGTATGTCTGCACAAAAATAATATATAAAATATAAAAATATAGAAATTATAGCCTAATAAATCAGAAATTAGAGACATTTGTCATTAACCATATAGTATGCATATAAAAAACAAAATAACCACAAAAATGAAAATATTATCCAAATGCCAAATGTCTTTTGTGGTCTTGCATTTGTGTTTTGCTTTTGTCTTTTGTGGTCTTTTATCTTTGTTTTTGTGTTTGAGTTACTTTTTAGGGTTAGAATTAGTTTTTTATTATATTTTTGTGTTTTTATGTTGATTGAAAAAGCGAAAAAAATAAATTAAAAATCCGTTTTTTGATTGTGTACCCCCTGGGTACATTTCTTGTATGTCCTGGGTGTATCGGTATATTATGTCTGAATTAGTTTTTTTTTTTTTGTGTTTTTATGTTGACTTTTGATTCATAAAACAAAAAGAAATTAAAAATTCGTGTTTTGACTGTGGGTAACACTTAGGTTAGTCCTGGGTACGTCTGCAGATGTACCTGGTTGCACCTGTACACCCAGGATATACCCAAGGTGGTACGTCGAGGAAGTACCCAAGGGTGTACCTGTACCACATCCTGGGTACATACCCAGGTTGGGTAGGAGGTTGGAGGGGGCAAACCAGCTTCATTGGTATAAATCTAATTAAAATTCACTTTGGAAGCCTGAAGCTCCAATAACTGAAAAAGTCTGTATGTATATTTCTATATGAAGAGAAAGGTTGTGTAGATAATAAAAGCAATAAGGCATAGATCAAAACGTTTACCGGTTAACCATAACCCGATTGTATTGTATTACAAAGACATATTAAGAATCAAGAGTGATATATGAATACAGAAATTTTCGAGCACAAATGCACATGGTGGACTGTCACAGACTGCTATTCATTATTTTTATAAATTTATTTGTATATTTTTAATATTTATAATTTTATATGTTATAATTTATTTTAATAGCTGTTCCCCCGCTGTGCCCCTGCCGTCCTGAAATTTTGGAATTTTTTTGCCATCCCAGAAACTGTCCCTGACGTCCCGGAGTCTTAGGTAACACTGATGCATACATTCTAGATAGATAGTTAGCATAGCATATCAGAGCATATACATAGCTACTGGAAGGTAGACAGCCATTAGCCTTTCTGAAGAGTCTGCCATGTACAGAATGCACAGATTACTAAAAAAATTGTTCTAGTTATATAATATTTCCTATGCATCTCCATCTGATTGAAGTTCTGTAAGGGAATTCATCTTGATGTTGTAATAAGTCTTTTGTTTATTTTTTGGATAAATATATTTTTTGTATTAATTCATGGGTTTAAATTCCTAAGTAGAATCCCTTGTGTTGTACACAACAAAATACAGGTGTGCTTGTTTCTTATCGTTACACACAACCAAAGAAAGTGACCATATATCAACTATTTGTAGATAAATCGTATGGTTCTGAGGAATCTAGATCACTTCCTGCTTTGGATCCAGGAAGGTGTCTTTGAAATCTTGAGCCGACTTCTTGGTGTGACTGCAGTTTTTGTCATCCCCTTTTTGCTTCACTAACTCATTTCCTTCCTTATTAGTCATTCCTGCAGAGTTTTCTAAATGGTGATTGCAGGCACCCGACTTTATAGATCATGTAACATGATGTTTGACTATGTTTCGCTGATGGCTATGCTAATTCTAACTGCAATTTCAACTGTAAAGTTACCCTTTCTATTCTTAACACTAATATCAGTGCTCATCATATTCCCTTCGTAATCCCTCAACTTATTACAATAATAAATTTCACTCATCATGTCTCTCTCCCATACATTCTTATCCACACCACATGCATATAAATAATTAATTAAATCCTTTGCCAACAGAATCCTTTGAAAGAGAATTTTATACCTTGTCAACTGTACAAGCTACTTATTAAACTCCAATCTATTCTTTTTAAACTCTACTGAAAACCCCTTTGTAAGTGGCATGAATTCAGGCGGGTAGTGAGCATGGGTTTGCATTTGATCCCTGAGCCTCACTAACTTAAAATAAAAATAAACTTTCTATGAGTTCAAAGGGGGTGGACTGTTGAAACAAAATGTGTTCTCTTGGAGAGAATCATTCATATTTACCTGCTGCTAAGCGACATTGCTGTGAAGAACCACTGGAAAGAAATATAGATGCTAGTATATCATGATAAATGATTGCTGGTGATATCATGGCTCAAAGTTATTTGTTCATAGAGTTTCTGGCTTCCAGAATGCAGAGAAATGTTCCACAAAAGTTAGTTCTCATAAAAACTATTGTGCATAGGGTAGTTTTAAATTTTTAATAAATTGTGACATTGCTTTCTTGAGATGTGAAAAATGAGTTTTGACATGGTATGATTCTTTTTGCCTTTTTGTTTTTTGTTTCTGTTTTCAATATTTAGTTTATCTGTTTAGCTGCCAATAACTTGCGCTTTTCTCTAAATGCAAAGGTTTTATGGTCTGTATTTACAAACATTGAGTTGCAGAGTTCAGTAATTAATGTATTAATAGCCTGAATTTCAAGAATTTCTGTATTCAACATTGTCCAGATGTTTCCATCTTACCAGGCCACTGTGCAGTTTATGTTTCTAATAAAAAATCATAAAATGTAAATCGCAAGACAATGTTTTGGTTAGTTCATTATACAAGGAAGTCTTGCTCTATGATCTGGTTGGAAATGCTTGAAAAAGAAAGACTATTTTCAAGCTCACATGTTTATTTGTGCCTGAGCAGCTGTACATTTATCTAATTGGTTGCATTGAGGTGTTAACTTTAAAAACATGTGCTTAGAAAGGAGCTATGGTCTGAGATCAAAATCCCTATTGGGTGTCCTTAATACTAATCGTCATGTAATTATGACAAATGCATGTATATTTTTCCATCGTAGATTCATTACTCTGTAGATACATTGATCCTAATGGTACGTAAGTTTTGAATTTGAAACATACACCTCAGGTGACCCATTCAGTGTATGGGATAGAAACACTGCGTCATTTCCTTTTCGATGTTTGTGGCATTGTAGCTGATTGGAAACTACAAGATGTATTACAAGAGCAAATTCAAACAGTTAAATCCATGGTTGGACTGGAGGACCATGTCATTTGTGCATTGTCAGGGGGTGTGGACTCTACAGTGGCTGCAACTCTCGTACATAAAGCAATAGGAGACAGGCTGCATTGTGTTTTTGTTGACAATGGGCTTCTGAGGTGAGCTAAAAAGATTGTTATGATGTAGCTTTTCTGAAAGAGTTCGCTACAATGCTAAACTGAAATCATAGGTTAGGTGAAATTTACTTTCCATTTTCTTCACCTAAGATATTTGAATGGAACCCATGATTTCGGATCCCCATAATATTTAATAGTGGGATTCTGTCAGGTACAAGGAGAGAGAGAGCGTGTTCTGGCAACATTTGAAAGTGATCTTCATTTGCCAGTGACTTGTGTTGATGCAGCAAATCAGTTTCTTAGTAAGCTGAAAGGTGTAACTGATCCTGAAAGAAAGCGGAAAATTATTGGAGGGGAATTCATCCACATCTTTGATGAATTCTCTTTAAATTTGGAGAAGAAATTGGGAAAGAAGCCTAAATTCTTGGTCCAGGGTACTCTCTATCCAGATGTAATTGAGTCATGTCCACCACCAGGGAGTGGGAGAAATCATTCGCACACAATCAAGAGCCATCATAATGTTGGGGGGCTTCCAGAGGAAATGAAATTGAAACTTATTGAACCTCTTAGATGGCTTTTCAAAGATGAGGTTTCGTCACTTCATTCTTTTACTTTCATGTTTCCTTGTTTGATATTCTGCATTATAGCAATGGAGTATGACTATTCTCTCTAAAGTGCTCTTAGATTAACTTACGTTGTTACTAGTAACCTTGGATTTTTAAATATATCATAAGATGCCTAACAGGTACGAAAGCTAGGAGAGATTATGAATGTTCCCCAAGGCTTTCTTAATCGCCATCCATTCCCGGGTCCTGGCTTGGCTGTGCGCGTTTTGGGGGATGTCACAGAATCGAATGCTCTGGAGACAATACGCCTGGTAAGCATGTATGATTAATGTGAATGCACTAATTGCTGTTGTATGATATCTGCTGAAGTTTCTAAGCATAGGGATGCTCCTTTTGACAGGTTGATGAGATCTTTATCAATTCAATTAAGGATGCAGGACTATATGATTCAATTTGGCAAGCATTTGCTGTTTTCTTGCCAGTGAGGACTGTTGGTGTGCAAGGTGATAGAAGAACCCATTCTCATGTAGTTGCATTGAGAGCCATAACTAGTGAAGATGGGATGACTGCAGACTGGTGCGCTTTTCTTGTCAATTTATCTGTGTGCTAATTTGTTTATTTTTATTTTTTTTGGAGTTTTGATATTTTAATATTACAGTTAGGAATCATAGTAAATTTGACCCTGTAATGTGACAAACATGTCGGAACAACTAGGACCAAGATGGTTGTAATTTTTTTAGATTGGACTTGCTTTTAGTGCTTCTGAGCCTTATTTTGGGAACCATTTGTCAGATTGGGTAATTTACTCAGTCTAACTTGCATATATTTGTTTGAGTTGTAGGTATCAATTTGACCCCAAGTTCCTTGCTGAAGTTTCCGCAAAGATTTGCAACAGTGTTCGAGGAGTTAATCGAGTTGTATATGACATAACCTCAAAACCTCCATCCACCGTGGAGTGGGAATAATGTATGTAAAATACTAATTGCATTTAGCTGCCTTTGCATGCTTCCGTACTATTCAATTCATAGTGTTTGCATACCTCTCAGCTAAAAACTTTTGCAGGAAAGTTTCCTAAAAATCTAGCATGAGCCTATACAGCTCCATTTTGAGCATATTGTAATGTATTTGATTTCTTCAATGATTTATTGTTTAGCTTCTGATAAGAGAACGGCTAAAGCAAAACATGTTTAATTTTCTTTATCATTCATTTTTTACTAGGTTGCAGTACTTTTATGTGGATTTTTCTGTTGAATGTAAGAAATTAGACACAAGCTGGTTATGATAAATAAAGCTTCAAGACTTCACAATGGAATTGTTTGGCAGAACATACCTCTCTTAAAAATGGTTGGCTGGTGCGAGACAATGGCCCAATGTTTTGGTTATCTCACTACAGGCTACAAAGTTGCCATGCCTATTACTATGCCATAGGCATTCCCCTATGCATACATGGTCAGGCACTAGAATTTGAAGCAGAATGAAATTGACGTGGCAAGAAGGCCCAGGAAAGACAAAACAGCCTCATAATGTTGATGATATGCAAGCCACTTGTACAATGCCCTTGTGTTTCGTAATATAGGAGTTACAGTTTTAGGCTCAATTGTATGCCTTTGTGACAAGATTTGTTTGTAGTATTTTTGTAGGTTATAAAAGGCCCTGTGAAAGAGACAACGAAATTCGTTAACCAAACACAAGATGGTGTAAGAAAATCAAAGGTAAGGAGTTCTATGGGTTTATTTTGATGTGTGTGATGGATGAACGTATCCTATATTAGATGATATAAATGTCAGAGACTCTTTCACAGGTTCACGAAAATGCCTATATATCACTTGAATTGTGTAAAGAATTAAGATGGCTTAAGATATAAGTGACTTTGTTTTTCAAACTCTCTTTGAATGCTGGGGATTGAATCTTGTAAAGCATTTATAGATTGGATTGAACTTCTTGTAATTGATCAGTGTGTTAATGTGGGTTTTGAGAAGTGCTTTGTCAAACTTTAATGTTGTCGAAATGCAATTTCTTGTCTAGTAGATGTGTGGACGAGCTGGGCAAGCTGAAGGATTTGTATGGTGTATGTGACCTAGTGGGTTGCCTCCGGCATTTTATGGCAACTCTTAAGTTACTCTTGCTAACAGAATATGTAATTTACGTGTTATCCTTCATGGTCTAGGTTAGTTTAGTTGTTTTACGAGCTTTTATAAAATGCTCAAGATACGAGTTCTGTAACAAGACCATGCAGGAAATCTAACATGGTCACAGAACATTGAATTATGCTTAGGTTCCTTATTTTATTGTCCACCATTCAAGGTACAGATTGGAATGTTTGCATGTATTTATAGTTGGGCAAGATGTCTCCCATGTAGTTCAAGCCATTTCCTTTATCGTCACCTTAATTGTTGGAGACTTGTCCAATCTTTGCTGCTGGAAAATCATGTGCCAGTAGCAAATTGAAAGTAGGATCAAGAATTGTAGGTGGATAATGAATTGTGGAATACATTTACATTTTCATCACCTCATAAATAAACGATGTGCATCAGGTTTGAGATTGATTCCCAGCACCACCCCAAAATTTTTAACGAGTATCATGTTACATATAAAAAAATAGCCTCCCTAAGTTATTAATGCACTGTGCACACAAATAATCTTGAGGCACAATCACACAAATAAACTTAAGGCACAATCACACATAAATATACATAATCATACATTTATAAACTTATCATAGCAAGCGCCATGTGGTGGAAGGGAGTGTTCTCCATGATTAATATACACTAGCATCTGCATTTACGTTGCAAAGTTAGCCGAGACGGATGTCAATGTTTAATTTGTTTTTAAAAAGTATGATATGTTTATTTTATTTCGATATGTTGTGGTATTTTGTAAAACAATTCACGTGCCTTTTGTATTCTTGTATATGTAACCTTTGTTAAATTGAATAAGCGTTTATTACCTCTGAAGTAATATATGATGTGTATTTCAAAAATTGAACTTGTAGGTTTACATTCACCAGAGAACTACAAATTTATTCAGATTATCAAAGTGTAATAAAAGTTAGGCCAATAGCATGACATAACATTTTGAAAAGAATAATTAAAAAGTTTGAGAGGGAAAGGAAGTTGAGCGCACGAGCAAGCATTATGGGGTAAAATACTGCACGGTGGAGAGAATAAACCATAAAAACTTTGTTTGAATTATTATTAGGTGGTGAAGATGTGGTATGGATTTCTTCAATTTTCTTCCTAACAAGCATTGGATTTCATTACTACTAAAAGCCAACACAAATTCCTTCTTGTTTTGATGTCAACTCAAATTAATTTATGAGGATTATGATTTTTGCTGCAGCAACATAAATTTAGAGTTCGTTAAGTAGTTTTGTCGATTTTCTTAGGCTTGGCTTAGTTTGTTCGTGGTTTTGGGGTGTGTTCTCATACTGCCTGCTTTTTTGTTGAATTATCTAGTATCATGTTTTTATTATTAATATAATATAAGATCTAATTCATCAAAAAAAATTGATTTATAAGTGTAAAAAGTGTTTGAGTTTGAAGGAACAATTACAGAATTTGTTTCCACATACCACATAAGGAATGGAACAATATTATTTGTTATAGTAAGGAATTCATAACTTTTAGTACTCCATTAGTGTAACTATAATTAATTACCGTATGGTAATTAATTGTTACAAAGTTAGTGGGTGGGTAGCTATGCCCGTGGTTATTATTGGGTTAATTATTATATTGCCTTCCTATTTCTTAGAAGATTGTTTTGCTACCACTGTGGCAATATAATAGCCATTATATTGTGCTGGAAATAATACAATACAAATGTTATTGTTGTGTTTATTTTGCACAAATTCGTAGTTATGTGATTATTTGGTATTAGAGTTGGATGTTTTGATTGTGAAGGGGCAATTCATTTGCTTGATTGCCTTGAAAATGAGAATTTAATTTTATGCATGGCCATTACTCTAGAATATTATATTTATTCTCCTTGTTGCTTAGATTTTTTTTAGAGTACTTTTGAACAACGCAGAGATTTTCAAAACGCCTCTTCAAATGGATTTCATATTGGTTTGGATCTTCACTGAATGGGCTGTTTTTTTGGTCCAAGGGAGCTTTTTTTTTCAACGCCTTTATTTGTTGAATCTATGTCGCTAAGTCTTGGTGGTGGTTGTTGCCTAGATTCATATTACCCGCTCGTGGAGCTAAATCAAAGTGCAACCATTTAGAGGCGTGGGAGTTAAAAGATCTGTGCATATCAATTCTACCAGGGTTCTTATTTGAATACCTTGTGAAACATTGTATTGGATCGACCTTCTGCATGGATCCTTGTGCACTAGTCTTGTGTTTGCGCTAAGTCATACTTGACATTGATCAATAGAGCTCGGGTTCGTTACATACATAGTCCTACTTGAGATATAGCGAAGGTGGTGACGTTTATAGTCGCAGGGTCTCTAATGGAGCTTAGCGGTAGTGAATGAAGATACACGCGGCTAGTGTGTTTTTCTCGTAATTCATCCCGATTTGATTTGTGTGATAGTCTCTTTTTGATCTATTGGCCGTGTTGTTTAACAGGATCCGAGTTATTTGTATGCTAGCCATGTGTTGTCTGCATGCGCCGATTGTGGGAAATAAAAGAATTGAAATGAAATCAGATCACAACCCCGTTCTTATGAAGATTAATATGAAAAACTATGATCAACAAAGGACTAATCTTCATCCAAATAAAAAGTAGATGCTCATAGCAGATTTCTTTCGACTGGAGAACCAAGACACTTTTAAAAGTATGCTCACAAAAGCAGATTAGGGAATTCAAGATTTTGACAATTTCAAAGGGAACAAGAGATTTATGAACAGTGAGGATTTGATGGTTATAATTCACAGGGCACTCTGGAGTGCAAGCGTTCTAGAGCCAGAAGAAGTACCAAAAATAGTTTCCCGGCTAATCTGTGGTTTGATGATGATTGCAAGGCTACAAAGAAAATGGTGAATATCTCGGGAAAGGATAAAACATATATAAAAGCATACAAAAATCTAGTGAGAGATAAAAAAGAAGAATTCATGAAGATAAGGAGGAAGGAGCTGATTTCTATGGGGAAGAATAATTTGAGAGGTTTTTAGAGAGAGCTTCAATGAGACTAGAACAAATGTGGAGAATAATATCACAAATATCCAATGGTTAGAATATGCAAAAATGTTGTATCAAAACAAAGATCCTCTCCTTCTCCTCCTGTAATTGAAAATAAGGACAAACTCTTTTCTACAAAGGACATCAAGGAAGGAATCAAAAAGTGATCCAAAGCAGCTTTTACCTCAGGTACCGTTTCAAAAAAAATCGGATTCTTTAATTTCTGATTTGAAAAATTGATCAAGAGTGATTATTGTTTCACTTTTGGGTGTTTTGAAACCCTTTTTTTTTTTTTACAATTTTCTCTTAATGATCAATTTATCGTTTAATTCAACTTTCGTGATTCAAATGGAAATATTACAAATCCTTTATAAACTGATCACAAGCTGATTATTTAGTGCATTCAATTTGATTTATAATCCAAAATTGCTTCGTGCACATTGTTGTGGATAATGGATTCTCAAATTTTAATTTAATCCAATTTTGTAGTTAATTGCCTTGCTTATTCAAATGTTCATTCCTTATTTTGAATTATTTTATCGATTGAAAGCAACAAATAAATTGAAAATAAAATCCACATGTTGATAACTGAGTTCATCCGATTGAGCTACGTCTCCGGATTCACTTAATCGTGAATCGATCTATTATTTAACACTTGAAGTACACTTTTTTACCTTCCGAAGTGAATAATAGATCTTTGTCACCTGCTTAAAGAGCTGATTCTGATTTTGAAACTCTGCAAAATGCCAAAAATGTGTTCCCAAATCAATATATGCTTCTGCAGTCTCTACAAAGTACAAATTTGGTGCAATTGTATCAGAAAAACACCTACACCAGAAAATCTATAGCACTTCATGAAGAAAGAGTGACATTATTGGAATTGTCTCAGAATTTAGAACAATTTTCCTTTTTACACCAAGACTTAATTCAGCCTCTAAGTGCCTCAAATTCTCTGTTTTCTACAAACTAGTCAATTCTACCTTATTCATAGTCTTGCAACCAACCTTATTCAAATAGCTTCGAGCTCCCTATATAGCTCGACGAGCTATAAAGTGGCGTGTTGGTGAGTTGGGATTTTGATATCCCGGTGGTCTCGGGGTCGAACCCCCCAATTGCTCTTTTGGCGGTTGGTTTTTCCAATGTGGGTGAAAATCCCACATGTAACATAATGTCGATGGCGATCGGGTTTAAATTAGGCCCGGTATGACCATGTTTTCTCGTGGCTACGACCACACATGCAACATTTTTCCCCCACGTTGATTGGTGGGTTTGTTTGGAATGCCCCAAACAGTTGGGTTGCAATGTGTAAGGCCACGTGATGGCTGTGGCATAATTTACATGCCCAATGTTGGGCTAAGTTGTATAGTTTGTTAAGGCCACGTCAATGTGGCGAGTTGCATAGTTGTTGAGCCCACATGGGCCTCCCGAGATATAAGTGATCCACCCAATTGTTGTGTAATCCGATCTACATGGGATTAGCAGTCGAGTTTATATGGATAAGCCCAAGTTGTATGGGCGAGTCATTCGGTACCAATAACAATGTACTCATCGGAATAATATGTGGTGAGCTATGTGGGAATGTTGGTGAGTTTGAGAAACAACTCGGTTGTGTGGAAAATGAGGTAGCTCGCCGAGCTAGCCAAGAATAACTTCGGTCTAATGCAATTGCATAGTTAACTACCCCGCAATATTAGTTCCACATTGACAATGCAATGACAATATAAGGCATATATAATAAAAATTGTGACATTGTAAATATGAAGAAAAGGCGGCAAAGGCACCCCTCCTTAAAAAAAGTGTGTCGACCATGCCGAGGGGCCCCTAGCCAAAGAAATAAAGCGGGCCCACCCGTCTATTTACAAGTGACAAAAACAAAGGCGTTCCAAACAATTTTTTTCACATTTGCCAATTTTTCACTTCTGCCACGTGTCAACCCAGATTGGCTAGTTGACCAAGTTTGACCCATTTTAAAACCATCTTTGACTTGCGATAACTTTTGCATACAAGATCCATTTTTAAGTTCTTGATATCATTGGAAAGTTCTTGAGATTATCTACCATTTGGTCATGGTTTAGGGAACATCTACGCATCATAATGTCCCCAGATTAAAAAAGTTAGTAGTAGGCAAAGCTCAAGATATTGATGGGCTACAAGTGGAATTTTTAAAATGGAGTATGGATGACATTACACCATACATAAAAGATATTTTCAACAGAGTTATTTGGTATGGTTTTTTTAGAAAAATGGACAACCAACATTGTCATTCCTCTTCACAAAAGTGGTGATGTCAACAATCCATCAAACTACCGCACTATTATGATTAATCCTATTTTTGGAAAACTCTTTGGTAGTATGGTGGAACATAGAATTAGTATTTGGGCTGAAAAGGAAGGTAAGAGGGTGAAAGGATAGGTTGGTTTTAGACCAAAACATTCTACTATTGATCACTGCGTCACCCTCAGACACCTGATTGAAAAGGTATGGGACAAGCAAGGGGAAGAGGTCTATTGTTGTTTTGTTGACTTCAAAAAGGCATTTGACACGGTGCCTAGAAGCAAACTTTGGGCCAAAATGGAAGAATTGGGTATACCAGAAAAGTATAGGGCAACGGTTCATAGGCTTTATGATCAAGTTCAAGCCAAAATAAGAACAAAGGATGGCTTATCCGAGTGCTTTGGGAGTGACATTGGGGTCAAGCAGGGATGTCCTTTATCTCCCACTTTGTTTGGGCTATACATAGACAAGTTAGAGGAGTGGATTGACATGATGGGTGGGAGTGGAGTCCACCTAGCTTCTTATGTGGTAAAATTGTTGCTTTATGTTGATGACCTTATCCTAATGGCTAAAACAATGCATGGATTGCAAGAACACTTGAGAGCTCTGGAATTATTCTGTAAAGAGGTGGGGATGCAAGTGAACACGAGTAAAACCAAAATAATGATTTTTACTTTAAGAAGAAAACCAAGGCAAATAAATTTTGAGTTCGAAGGTGGTCCCTTACAAGTGGTAAATGATTACAAGTATTTGGGTCTTGAATTTCACAATAATCTCAGTTGGGAGGCCTGTAGAGCTAAGAGGATACAAGGGGATGGAAAGATTTATATATGCTCCAAAAAAGACGCAAATCAACAGAATTTGTTTCTTTGGTGGTTTTATATGGTTGTGAAGTTTGGTGCAGAAGCACATCGGTGATGAAATAGGGATAGGAAATAGAAAGGTTACAATTTTTTTTTATCACAAGTAGATTCAAAATAAAATCCACAGTTCCTTACGAGATCATTCTTGTTGAAGTTGGGGCCTTCCTGATGGAGGCGACAACTTTGATTCGGATTTTGGGGTACTTGAAGAAAGTGGAAAGCATGGACGGTCTTTGGTGGCCCAAGATAGCAGTGGAAGAAAAGTTGAATAGAAGGAAGTGCACTTGGATGAAGCAAAATGAAAAGTGGATGAAGAATTGGGGAATTAGCATGCAGGACTGTCCTAACACTAATGGGGATATCAAAAAGTATGTGAGAGAGAAAGTCAAAAATGTCATGTGGACGAAACAACTGGGAAGAAAAAGAGAATATTATGTCAAGAACTTTAACCCCACATGTGATCATGAGAAAAAACACTATATGGAGGCGAGAAATAAAGTGGAAAGCTAAAATGTTAATTGCCCATCTGAAAACTAGTTCGCATCATCTCAGATGTGAAACAGGAAGATAAAACATGTCGAAAGAGGAATGGTCTGAAAGAGTTTATTGGTTTTGTAGTCCGGGTTCGTGGAAATGGAATGACATTTCCTAATGGAGTGTGTAGCATATGAGGACATTTAGAGTAGCTATGTTGATTTTTAAAAATGGAAGCTCTCACAACCCTATTTGAAGAGGATAAGATTGCAAAAACAACATATTACTTGACTAAAATCCATAATAGAAGGCTCAAGATTAGCAAAGAAATCAAGAAAAAGCAAAAGTAGCAATTTTGGGTTGGTTTCTTTGGTGTATTTGGCTGGCTTGTTTTTATTTTTTGGGTCCCATAGGCTGCTTGGCCTCGTGGACATCATTAAAATATTTCAATTCAATTTAATTAAATCTCACTCACGTGTCCATGCTTCATACTCAAATGTTGTTGTACATAGTACATACTCCTCAATGATCAAGTCAACCGTAGGCTCTCTTCTATCAGTATTTACACAAGGTATTCACTTTATATTATAAGGTCCGAGTTGGTGATTAGTGTTTTCATTGTTCAAATGTTTAGTAGTTAATTATTTTTCATAAGAGTCTTTGTTATTGGATTTGTCAAGTCTAGTAACAAATTCATGTTGTATAAGCATAAAGCCGAATAGTGTTTTGTTTAGGAAATAAATTTTAAAAATAGACTATTTTCTAGAAAGTAATTGTATATTACTTTTAATGTCAAATAGTCTAATTTTTGTTAGTCTTGTCAAGTGTTTTTTTAGTCTTTGAGCTATAAGAGTTTTTGAGTCTATTAATCATAGGTTATTTTGTTGTTATTTTTCCATAGTTCTAGTACAAGAATAATTGTAGGTATCAATATTAATGTCATCAAATAGTTTATCTTATCAATAATGTCATTGTCGATCGTTAAAAGGGGTGCTTGTTAAAGTTGTAAAAATACAAAAAAATCACCTCACTTTTAGCCAAATGCACTATCGTGGAATCCGACGTCCGAGTCCAAATTGAGGGGGCATTATACAAGTGAGCTTCATGATCAAATATAGCTAAGCTAGCAAAGACATGACATTGGAGGATGGAGGCATAGGAGGCTGGAGGTCAATCAACGACCTCTCGTCGGTTACCCAATGATGGGGCCGCATATAGATTATCGTGGCAATTTTTTGGTGTAAGTATGTGATGTTTTAGTTGTGCAATGTGCTTCATTTCAGTTTTCCACTTTAAGTGGTGTGTATTGTGGATGTTGGAAAATAATTGTATAGGAAGGTAACTAATTGTAGAGATCCTCTGACTGTCATACTTCGTTGGAAGATGGTTCGATCGGTGAATATGTTCACTGGAAATGATGATCATGTGCAACAAGATCCAAACACTAGTATGCAGTATGATACAATTATCTTTTTAGTGTTCATAAGTGGAAATTTCACATTATGGGGGGACATAACACCAATATTCCATTTCCATTATGTGCCAAACCGGCTAAAGTCAAGGGAAACCTTCGATTGAAATGGTAGTTCTCTATGCTATTTGAGATTGAGTGGCAACAATCAACAATAGTGGCTACAATTAAGAATGTTTTGTTCTTATGGATGTAATGTGAAATCTTTTCCAGTGTGAGTATTCTTGTTCAGATTGGTAATAAGTGAGCAATGATTTCCTATGTACTTCCTTGATGTAAAAATGTTGTAGAGAACAAAATCACCAATGTAAGACAATTCATGGATCTTGAAAAGGTTTGTGGGAGATCTAGAAAACCACATGAGGTGGACAATTGATGGGGCATGTTCATGTCAAGGTTTGTGGTAAGCTTGTTTAAAACCATGGAAGGAGAGAGCCTTTCTTTTGTATCAAGGTCATGAGTCACATAGTTGGACATGTCACAAAGGGGTGAGCATATTGCAGATGAGTGTGTGAATGTTTTTCTACAATGCTTGCACTAAGGAGGGAATGTTCAAAATTCATAACATTTAGTGCTCCATTATTGTGTAATTATAATTAGTTACCGTATGGTAATTAATTGTTACATGTTAGTGGTTAGTTAGTTATACCCATGGCTATTCTTTGGGTTAATTATTATATTGCCTTCCTATTTCTAGGAGGTTGTTTTTTACCTCGGTGGCTATATAATAACCATTGTATTGTGCTGGAAATAATAGAATACAAATATTATTGTTGTGTTTATTTTCTCAAACCCGCTTGCTCTACGATTAATAATCATTGCCAAATACATGATGCATGTAAAACAAATGCCACTTGTCTCCACACTTGGGTTGTTAAATATTTCAATTTTGTGAACATCATTTTATTAGGAAAAGGTTAACAAATGACAAGGTTAATAGTCGAGACTGTTATATATAATTAGCTCATGAATACCACTTAATTTGATGAGCTCTAACTAGATTATGGATATCTTGCTTAATTTGATTACCTTTTGATCAAAACCATTCAAAATGTGATTTTCAAGTGTATTGAAAAAAGATAAGGCTGAATTTGGGTGTTCAACAAAGCCACATTGGATTATAATATGTATACTACTACCACAAAAAATAGTGTGTGCTTCTTGTTTGAGCAATAACATCATCCAATGTAATTTGTTTATATTGGAGAAGGAATTATTTATTTTATTTTTTACCATTTTGTATTTTATTTATAAAACGTGGAGTGATTAGGAGTAAAGTAACATATAACAAAAACTATTTTTGTGATTTAACACATACCAAATGAAGCAATTAATGTTGTGATCATAAACCGACATGATCATGTGTAAGAGCATCTAAAAAATAAGCCTAGAATTATCACAAAAATACATTGATTAAAATAAGATAAGATGATGAAAAAAACAAAACCATATGAAAAATTAGTATCATTGATTTTCAATGAAGTTTAAAATTACCACAAGTAAAAATTGAAAAGAAAAGAGAGTTGTATGAACACATAAATAACCACATCTCAAATAATCCATGCATGGTTATCACCTATAAACATACTCTATTTTAATAAAACCTAAGAATATAAGTTTCATGTAAGATATAAATGTAACCATTCATTCTCTAATAATGTAGTAGTAAACATTATACATTGTCGTTATTGTAGCTACTCTCGTTACTTAACACGAGCGGGGCTATTTTCCTTGCCACCACTCTCTTAAATAACATGGGGGATTAAACTTTTTGATGTCTTTGTCACTCTCCTCTATCACGTAGGTGGGTGGTGGGGTTCACCATCTCGTGTCAAGATAGTTGGGCTTTGTTGCCTTCCTTTGACAAGATGCCGCAATTGGTGTTAGCTATCTCACCAATGATAAATCCATATGAACTTGTAGAGACAACCAAAGTTCTGACCAATGGTTGGGAGCCCTTTGACGATGGAAAAGACCTTGTGGAGGTCAAGACAATCCTAATGACATGGAACCTCCTCAAAATGGCCTATTCACAGCTACAAATTAATAATATTGTGTTGTGATAACTTGGTTGATATTTTTATTTTGTAACCTTTACTTTTAGGTCACACATGCAGTCTAGTATGATGAAATTATAACATAATTCCATTATGCCTTTTTGTAATTAATTGTACTAACTTTTTTTCTCTAATATAACAACTCTCTCTCTCTCTCTCTCTGACACACACACACACACACACGCACGCACGCACACACACACGCACGCACGCACACACGTGCACAAGCACACCTATGTACTCGCACATGCACACAAGCACACATGCGCGCATACATAAACACATAGACACATTCACACACACACCCACATGCACTCACATGCACACACACACATACACACACATACGTGCACATAATACACATGCACACACACTCACGTGCACGTGCACGTGCACACACACACACATACACAAACATACACATACTCATGCATATCCACAGACACACACAGACACACGCACACGCACACCCACATATGCACACATACACACATGTTGGAAATATTTTCATTGATGTCAAAGGAATACTAATAAGTATCTCTTATGTTAGAAATATTGTCATTGATGCTTACAGATGTGTGCCTCTTATGAAAAATATGTTTTAATTTGAATTATGCATGTCACGTTCCAAAGAAAATGGTTATGTAATGTTCCATAGGTTTTTGTAGTGTTTTACGGGTTTTGTAGTGTTATGCGGGTTTTGTAGTGTTTTGTGGGTTGTTGTAGTGTTTCGTGGGTTGTTGTAGTGTTCCACAGATGTTTGTTGTGCTTCAAAGGTTTTGAAGTGTTCTGTGGGTGTCTTTGGTTTTCCACGGGTTTTGTAGTGTTCTGTGGATATTTGTAATGCCTCGAATATTTTGAAGTATTGTGTGGGTGTTTGTGGTGTTTTGTGGGTTATAGTAGTGCCTCGCGTAATGAAGGACCAAACTGAAGTATTTTGGTTTGTTTGAAATAATGTCACGTAATGAAGAAAAAGCTATAGAAGTCAACAAGTGATATGATACAAAGGAGGATTATTGCATAACAAAGAGAAATGTCCAGAATGTACAAATTTTTCCGTGATGGTCATGTAATGTTGCGGGACCAAGAGAAAATAGGGGATGTCCACGTGAGTATTTGAAAATTTCAAATATTCAAATTTCAAAGTATACTAAAGCTGACTCATGATGAATATTCTAAAGGATGTCAACTCATGAAAAGTCACATTTGTTCATGAAATGAACATAGTATATAAGTGAATTCAAATGTGAATTTAGAGGGTGCGCTCACGGTATTATGATGTCATTCGAAAATAAAAGGAAGAGAGCGAAAAGGGAGGAGCGATTAATGAAGACATATAAAGAGGATTAGAGAAGAAAGAGGAAGATCAAACTCAAGCAAATTATAATGTCAAGTTGCGAAAAGAAGATTGCAGAGCGAAAAAGTGCATGAGAAAAGAGTAAAGTGTGGGTATACGAGAAACAACAGGAAGAAGTGAAGATTTATCTATACGCCATCATCAGGTTGAAGAAGAAATTACAATGGGTGGATATTTTGATTGTTGAGTTGGTGCTCAACATTGGGGATTAGTGTCTCCAGTGGGTTGCTCACAAATCATAGTTGAGTTGGTGCTCAACATTGAGGATTGGTGTCTCCAGTGGGTTGGTGCTCACAAATTATAGCTAAGTTGGTGCTTGACATTGGGGATTAGTGTCTCAGTAGGTTGGTGCCTATAAACATTTGTAAAATAATTAATTTTTGGCTAGATTTGGATACAGTAGCTCAAGCATCCTTTTATCTGTGGTTTTCTCCCAAAAGTGTTTCCACATAAATATTGTGTTGTGAAACTATTATATCTTGTGTAATTGTTGTTGATTATGAATGTTAAAGTTTAAATTATAAAAAAATGGATAATATTGATTCACCCCCTCTCAGTATAAGTGTGTTTTCTACAATTGGTATCAGAGTGGGTTCCTTCAGAATAGTCTAACCACTAGAAGGTAGATCTCAGAAGCACACATGGCAAGTCAAGAAGGTTTCTCCTCAAACAAGGCTCCATTGTTTGATGGAACAAATTATTCCTTCTAGAGCATAAAGATGCACACCTACATAATGGCTCTAGGGTTTGATATATGGCAATATGTTGTTAATGGTATATCTGACTCAACAACCTCTCCAAGCATGATCAAGTTTGGTAAGAAGGCAAGTGAAAGAAATGCAAAATATATGAATGCTATATTGAGTGGATTGTGTGAGGAAGAATTTTTCAAAGTGATGCATTATAGTTCAACAAAGGAAATTTGGGATAAGCTCATAAATATCTATGAAGGAGATGATAAAGTAAAGAAATCCAAACTCCAAATACACAGAGGTTAGTTTGAAAGTTTGAAGATGAAGGATGAAGAAAACATTACAATTTACCTTCTTCGTGTGGATGTAGTTGTCAATAC
Organism: Taxus wallichiana var. yunnanensis; assembly: GCA_018340775.1. Classification (NCBI taxonomy): domain Eukaryota; kingdom Viridiplantae; phylum Streptophyta; class Pinopsida; order Cupressales; family Taxaceae; genus Taxus; species Taxus wallichiana. Next base: position 131,108,713 of record CM031238.1, on the reverse strand, counting down.
TATTAGAGGACTTGGTGAAGAAATTAAGGATGAAACTATTGTGCAAAAAGTGCTAAGATATCTTCCTCTAAGATTTGATGCCAAAGTTTCTGCTATTGAAGAGTTGAAAGACTTAACTATTCTAACAATGGATGAATTGCATGGAATTCTCACAACATATGAGATGAGAACTGAAAGTGATAAATCATCTAAGTGAGAAGTTACATTTAAAGCATCAAAGAAAGTGAAAGGAAAGAAACTTGAACCACATGATTGCCCCAACAATGAGTCAGATGAAGAAGAATCTCAATTTGCTTTATAAGGTTGAAGAAAGGGTCTGGAAAATATAAAGGTAAGTTACCATTCAAATGCTTTGATTGTGGTGAAATAAGACATTATGCCAACAAATGCCCATATAAAAACAAGGATGATAAAGAAAAAAAAAACTTGAAGGAGAGTAACATGTATTATCAATCCAAGAAGAATCATAAGCAAAGAAGATATGAAAGTAAGAAGAATCTCTACAAGCACAAGAAGAACCTCTATACCAAGGAGGAAAGTAACTCATCTAAAGAAAGTGATGAAAGCGTCTCTGCTAGTGATAAAGATGAATCACTGCTCATGGATTTATAAGTTAAGGAAATCAAAGAAGAGATAGATTCAAAATATGATGAAGATACTGAATTTGAAGTTGAAGTAGATCTTGAAGGTGAACTCATTTCTGCCCTAGAAGAACTCAAGAGCCTAAGAAAGAAAAATCAAAAAATGAAAATAACAATTTCAGAAACTAGAAGATGAGTATGGTGCCTTAAAATCAAAGCTGACACATGATCTTGAAGAGTCAATAAAATCATTATTGATCTAAAGATTCAACTAGAAGAAATGAAGAAGATGGATGAGGATGTGAAAATACAGTTGAAACAGAAAAGAAGAATATTGTGAAAAATTGGAAGGTGAAGTTGTTTCCTTAAGAAATGAACTTGAGAAATCAACTACCAAGTTAAACAGATGTCTCAAGTTTGAAAAGAACTATGAAGTTTTATAAAACATCATCAATAATAAGAGATTTTTATTTATCAAAGCAGGTTTTGGGTACAATGAGAAGTCTACAAAAGAAGATCCCAAAGAGTCTCCAAAGATGACAAGTCTTGAGACATCAAGAAGCTATGTAGATGCACTTAAAATTTCTACTAGAGATGAGAACCACAAGAAGGAAGAAACACATGACCCTCAACACACAAGCACTTCAAATGAAAGTTGTAGAAGGAAAGAAAGTCATGTTCCACACAATACTCCTCCAAAGGGAAACACAGATTCAATAAGAAGATCATTTCCTCCAAGGTGACATTATAATATCAGGTTTCAAAATTCCTTTTATGGATATTGTTTTTCATGTAATCAATTTGGTCACACGATAGTAGATTGTAGATCTCATGTAAGAAGTTTTGATAGGAAGACAAATGAAAATTCATGTGTCCTCAAATAGAAATTACAACTCATTTGCACCTCTGATGAATTTTAACATTGAATGTTATAAGTGTCATAACTTTGGGCATAAATCTCACTTTTGTAGAAGGTCAATTTATGGATTCTGCTAGGCAGTCTAAGAATGAGAAAAAATTAACAATTAGTAGGTTAAATTAGAAAAGGTTTGGAAGGAGAAACATGAGAAAGAAATAAAAAAGAAAAATCCATGATTGTTCAGACAACATTTCATGCACAGAATGAAGAAAATCAATGGTACATTGATAGTGGTTGCTCAAGCCATATGACTGGAGATAAAAGTAAGTTTCTTACTTTGAAAAAGGTAAATGGAGGTACTGTAAAATTTGGAGACAATGTCACTGCAAGAATTTTAGGAAAAGGCACCATTAGCTTAAATAATGGTAAATCAAAAACTGAAAATGTCTTATATGTTGAAGGACTAAAGCATAATATTTTGAGTGTGAGTCAAATGAGTGATAGAGGATACACAATAACATTTTATGTTGGAGGATGTGAAATCAAAAAGGCAAGTACCGGGAAGGTTGTTGTTGATGCATGTAGGACAATAAATAATCTCTACATTCTTAGTGAGATTAAAGGTGAAAAGTGTTGCATGGGGAAAATTGATGAGAGGTGATTGTAAATTTTGTTAGAGACATGCCAAATATTTATAAACCAACAAAACCACTTGCAAACAAAGTCAATTTGGAAAGTAGACAAGAGAATCATTCAAGACAAAAGAGTACTGAACCAAAAGGTTGTTGGAACTTATGCATACTGATCTTTGTGGGCCTATAAGAACTCAAAGCATGCAAGGTGAGAGGTATTTTATGTTATTTATTGATGATTATTATAGAATGACATGGGTTACTTTTTAAAGATAAAAGTTTGAAACATTTGAAATATTTAAGGCATTTAAAGCTCTGGTTGAAACTAAACTTGATTTGAAAATCAAGTGTTTAAGATCTGACTGAGGAGGAGAATTAACTTCAAATGAATTCATAGAGTATTGTGAACGCCATGGAATATAAAGACATTATTCGACAGCAAGAACTCCACAATAGAATGGAGTTGTAGAAAGGAAAAATAGAACAATACAAGAGATGGCTAAAACCATGCTAGATGAATCCGAATATCGACAAATTTTGGAGAGAGGCAGTCAACACAACAATCTATATTTTGAATAGAGGACAAATAAGAGTAAATAACAACAAGACACCTTATGAACTTTGGAAGGGTAGACCGACAACTATTTCATCAAACATTTTAGAGTATTTGGAAGCAAATGCTATATCAAGAAAGATGATGAAGACTTAGGGTAAGTTTGAATCTAGATCTAATGAATGTATTTTTCTTGGTTACTCTTCAATGAGCAAGGCCTATAGATGTTACAATCTAAGAACATTCAAAATTGTTGAAAGTGCAAATGTGAAGGTAAATGATATCAAATGTAAAAAGAGTATGGTACAAGAAATTGATTATTTTGAATAAGCCAACAACGAAGATGAAGATGAAAAGGAAGAAGTTTAGGTAAAGGAAAAAAACACCATCCAGGACATTCTAAAAGAATCATTCAAAAAATTAGATTATAGGTGAAAAAAATCTTGGAGTACAAACCAAAAGAAGACCGATGTAGTGCCCACACTTTTTATAGCTCAGTAGCTTGTTGTTTATTTGCTCATAGACATGTTTGTGAGGATTGGTGATATCTTGGACATTATATTTAGATATTTGATTTTATTAGACATGTGTAACATTCAGGTGTATGGCGCCAATTTAGCCTAATTTCTTTATTGTCGCATTTTCTTGTTATGACATGGAAACTAATGAATATGATGTGCTTGGAACCTAATTATATTGATGGATAGTTGTTGCATGGTGGGATTATATGTCACTTTATCATCTTGTCTAACTTTTGGAATACGGAATATAATTGTGCACGTTGTCGCATCTTGATTTCGTAGGATGTTGATTAGTTTAGTATGCATTGATATCTTACTTATGTCATTTAATTATATTGTATCGGACATGTGCGGTTAATGTGTGCAATGAGTGTGCGGGTGAGCGGAGTTTACAGGAGAACGTGGGATTCGGGCCAGTTACTCAATCTTCTGGCAAGCAGCCCTTACAGGTGAGTCTAGCCATGTTCACTGTGTGAAGCCTTAAGATAGATGATTATTAATTTTGGGCACTATGAGTGACCCCAATGTATGTAATGTATTGTGCTTTGAATTATTAATTTTGGTTTAGGGTTGCTAGTGAGGTTGTAAACTTGTTTTGGGAGTTAATAACTCCTCTTTCATTTAAATTGTTGGTTATGTTTATTTTGTCTCTTAATCACAAGGGTTTAGGGTCACATGTGAGACCCTTGGGTGGTCCCCACACCCTCTACCCTTGTGCAAAAATGCAAAACCCGAAATTAGGGTATTTTGGGCATTTTTGGGGACCCCTTTGTAGCTTGGGAGTCCCCCTATCACAAAAATGAGCCCTTGGACCCTACCTAATGGGTAGGGGGGCTTGTTTTCAAGGCTAGAGGGAGTTTTCCCTCCCTTTCTACCCCTTGTTTTGTCACATCCATGTAAGGGATGTGGATTTGTGTGTTTATCAAAAGTGCCACTAGTTTTGTCTTGCTAACATTTAAGGGAATTTGGGAGAAGAGGGCAAAAAGATAATTTTACCCTTTCTCTCTTTTGTTTTGGCATCTTTGACCATGAGGAGGGAGAGGGGTGACACATGTCACCCCCTCATTTGTGAGGATGCTTGTTTGCTCCTCTTCAAATTCTCATTCATGGGAAATGAAAGGGACTTTTTTTTTGGAATTTCTTGCTTGGATGCTTGGATGATTGGGAGCTTGAGATTTGCTTGGAGTGAAGAGTGGAAAAACTTGAAGTTAGGAAGCTTTTTGGAAAGCTTTCCTTGAGGTAGGCTCTTATGTCTTATTGTTGTGTTGCTTTATTTTTGTTGTTAGATTGATTGCTTGGAATTGTTAATTGTTGAATGTAAATTTTGGTTTCTTGCTTGTGTTTACTCCCTCCATCATATGGCATGATGGAGTTTGGAGTGTGGGGGAAGAGAGAGGGAATTTTCCCTCTCAATCCTCAAGGCTTGTTGGACAAGCCTTGTAGGGTCTCATTATTTTTCCCCTCAAGTGGTTGAGGTGGGGAAGATGATTCATTTGGTTTGAATCTCCTTCCCCATTCTTGGTAAGGAAACCCTTTTGGGGTTTGAAAATCCTTCCAAGAAGGATTTGGAGAAAGGGGGAGGAATAAGGAGGGTCTTGTTTTGAATAAGGAGCAATAAGGAGGATATGGAGATGTGGATATTGTGCAAATAATTTTTGATACATAGCTTTGGAGAACTTTCTCCTCTCTTCCCCATTTTGAGGATGAACATGGGTTCTCCTCCTTGTAAATTGGAGTCTTGTGTTGTTGTGAACTTTATGTTTGTGTGTTTGTTTCATTGTTGTTTTACCCTCCACCTTGTGCAAGTTTTGGTAGCTATCCTCTTTCCCATGGGCTTGGGGGAGGCTAGCATGCATCCCAACTTTGGGATAGGCATGTGATGATGCCTATGGTTGGGTGGCAAACAAGCTCTTCTCCTTGTTGTTTTCCTTTTAAGTCACTCTAGTTGAAGCTCAAGCATGGAGGTGGTTGGATTTGTGGCATCTTGGTCTCTTCTTAATTCCCCAAGAAATTGTGAAGCATTACTTCCTTTGTAACACCTTGAGTATGGGTTGTGGACTTGTACTCCATGTAAATTTTCTATTTTGTAAAATTGTATCCTTGAGATCTTGAGTCTTTACTTTATTTTAGCTAAGTAAGCCACCTCAAAGTCTTGTAAAGATATTGTGTTAAACCCTTTTGGGTGGATATGTGTTGTGGTATATGTGAACTTGAACAAGAAAATAAAATAAAGTATTGTAATTGTTGTTTTCTTAAGCATGAAACATGGTAGGAAATCTCCTTTTGAAATGAAAGAATATATATTTGAAAATATGCCTTCTTGTTAATATGTATGCATGAAATATTGTGGGTGTTTGCAATAGAGATCTTGTAAAATATTTACATTCCTTCCACATGCTTTGTCTTGAATCTCATTTTGATAAATAAAGGTTGTTTATTGAGAATGTGTTATTTCAAAGGAAATCTGGTTATTTGTCATTGTGTATAAGCCCATCTTATTCAGTTTTCAAAATAAGTATGATCCTATCTCAAATTTGTTTATCAATTTGGTTTTAATTTACAAGCTTATTTATTTTATTCATATGGAAATTTATCAGTTGTAAAACTTGGTGTATGTATATATAACTATTAGTTATGTATACACACTGAAAATGTAATAATATATTTACTTAATAACAAGTGTGTGTGTGTGTGTGTGTGTATATTTAAAAACGTTTAGTATTAAATAACTTAAAAAAAGGGGAATGGTGGGGATGGGGTTCGGCCCCCCGCTCGGTTGTAAACCAAACACAAAAAAATGGTAGAAATAATGGCGGGGGTCGGACCCCCACCCTCGTAATCCCCATGGGGGACGCATCACCCCATTGCTCCTCGCGGCTGGGTCCCACCCCCTCTGTGCGGCCGCCCGCGGCCTCATCCCACACTCGTCCGCCACACCCGCCGCTCCAACGCCCGCCCCATCCCTGCGCTGCTGCGCCCCTGTCGCCCTGTTCAACCCTGCGCCCTCCCCCTCCTCATAGCGCGCCCCCTCCCGGCCGTCTGCGCCCCCTCACCCGCAGACCAAGCCTTCGCCCGCCGCCTCCAAACGCGCCCCGGCCGCACCCTGCTCCGCGCCCCAGCCCTAAGCGCCCCCTCGCTGCTTGTAGCAGCCCTAATCAACAAAAAATAATAATTAAATAAATAACCAAACAAACAATTACATAAATATAAATATATGTATAATAAAACAGAACAAAATAAATAAGAGGAAGGTCTTGAGAGGTATGGCCATCATAAAAAGGGAAAGACACAAGAATTACCAGGCCCATATCTCTTCTACCTCTACATCAAAAGAGAAGGAAACAAAATGAAAACCAAAGAAAAGAAAGGAAGAGATAAAGATGGGTTAGGGCTAATTTAGGGCAAGAGGAGATCTAGGGACAAGATGTGAACTATCCTAGGGCCCACATGTAACCCTACACACTTTTGGGGATATGGGAGATATTGTAGGAATGTGAATTAAATTTCAAAGGGGTGTGGACAAATAATTTAAAAGGGGAAAATCTATTTTAGGGGTAGCCTTTCCTAGGTTGTTTGATGTAGTTCATTAAGTTAGATAATGTAAATTTTAGGGTATTGGAAAATAGTTAGGTGGAACATTATTTCTCACTAAAAAAAAAAAAATTACCATCCTTTTGGGCTATTTTTCTAGTGCCCCAAGGAGGGTCATTACAATTGAAAAATGCAAAAGAGCATGTAAATATGCATTTATTGTCCAAAGTTGATCCTATATTTTTGTTGAAGCAAGAGAAGACAAGCACTAGATTAGAGCAATGGAAGAAGAACTTGATTAGATAGAGAAGAATGAGACATGGAACTTGTCCCAAGACCTAAGGACAAAAATGTGATTGGCACCAAGTGGGTATTCAAAAATAAACTGAATGAAGATGGGAAAGTAGTAAGAAACAAAGCAAGGTTAGTATGCAAAGGCTATGCACAAGTTGAAGGTATTTATTTTGAAGAAACATTTGCTCCTATTACACGTTTAGAATCCATTATGATTTTTTTGGCATTTTCTTTTATAAGAACTTTAAAGTCTATCAAATGGATGTTAAATATACTTTTCGAATGGGAATTTGGAAGAAGAAGTTTACATTGAACAACCAGAAGGATTCATATTATCAGATGATGAGGACTATGTATGCAAGATGAAGAAATATCTTTATGGATTGAATCAAACCCCGCAGCCCGATTCTTAAGATAGAATAAGTATTTACAACATACACGAGTGTAAGAAAGGAATTGCTGACAATAATATGTGCATCAAAACTGAAGGTGAGAATCAAAGCTGATTGTTGTTGTTTATGTTGATGACATCATTTTTGGAAGGAGTAAGGATAAGATGTGTAAAGAATTTGCTGAGGAAATGTAAAATAATTTGAAATGTCCATGTTTGGTGAGTTGTCATTTTTCTTGGATTACAAATTTCTCAATCTGACAAAGGTATATTCATTTCACAAACAAAGTATATTAAGGAAATGTTGAAGAAATTTAGAATGGAAGACTGCAATCTAGTAAGTACACCCATGATTACAGCTGTAAGTTGAGCAAGGATGATGAATCTCTTGAAGCAAATCAAACTCTTTATAGATCAATGATTGGAAGTTTGTTATATATAACTGCATCAAGACCAAATGTAATGCAAGCAGTAGGCATGGTAACATGTTTTCAAGCTTCTCCAAAAGAAATTCATGTGCAAGTTGTCAAAAGAATCCTCAAATATATAAAAGGTACAATGGATTATGGAATGTGGTATCAAAAAGGTGAGGATTTTTCTTTAACAACATATACAAATGTATATTGGGATGGTTGTATAGATGACATAAAAAGTACAAGTGGTGGTGCTTTCTTTTTGGGAAACAATTTAGTATCTTGGTTAAGTAAGAAACATGCTTTTGTTTCTCTATCTACAGATGAGGTAGAATATATTGTTGTAGTATCATGTTTCACACAAGTTCTCTAGATGAAACAAACACTAAAGGATGTCAAGGTAGAATTTGATTCTCCAATTTCTATACTGTGACAATACTAGTGCAATAAATATCTCAAAGAATCTAGTTATGCATTCTAGAACAAATCATATTCCCATTAAATATCATTTTCTAAGAGAGAAAGTTGTAAATCAGCAGGTTAAGTTGGAATACATTTCCACAAAAGAACATATTGTTGACATTTTTACAAAACCTCTTCCAAAAGAAACTTTTGAATATCTTAGAAAAAAATTGGGAGTGATATCCTTTTCACCAGACATTAAATGGAAGCATATTTTTAGGGGGAGAGTGTGATGAGAGTGTTTTCCTTTTCCATTGATGTCAAAGGGGATAACTAAATGTCAAGAGAAGTTACACATCAACGAGGAGAAATAGATCAAGATGGAAGGTGTTGTAAGATGGTTAGTGAATATGGTTGGTTGCCATCAATGAAAAAGGGGGAGATTGTTAGAAATGTTGTCATTGATGTTAAAAGAATACTGATAAGTATCACTTATGTTAGAAATAGTCTTTAATTCCTACATGTGTGTGCCTCTTATGAAAAAATGATTTAATTTGAATTTTGCATGTTGTCAGGTCCCAAAGAAAATGGTTATGTAATGTTACGTGAGTTTTTGTAGTGTTTCACGGCTTTCGTAGTGTTCCACGGGTTCTATATTGCTCGTGGATGTTCATAGTGCTTCGCGGGTTACGAAGTGCTCTGCGGGTGTCGTGGGGTGTTTTTGGGTTGTAGTAGTGCTCTTGCAGAACGAAGAACCAAAGCGAAGTATTTTGGTTTGTTTGAAATAATTTTGTGCAACAAAGAAAATTCTATAGAAGTTAGCACGTGATAGGATACAAAGGAGGATAGGCACATGTGTAATAAAGAGAAATATCCAGAATTCTGATTTTTGAGATGGCCATGTAATGCTGTGAGACCAAGAGAAAATAGGGGATATCTGGGGGAGTCTTTAATAATTTCAAATTATACTAAATCTAACTCATGATGAATATTATTAAGGATGTTGACATCTGTTCATGAAATGAACATAGTATATATGTGAATTCAAAGGGTACGCTCACGGTATTATGATGTCATTATGAAAAGAAAAGGAAGAGAGCGATAAGAGATGAGTGGTTAATGAAGACATATCAAGAGGATTAGAGAAGAAAGAGGAAGATAAAACTCAAACATATTAAAATTTCAAGTTGTTGAAGAATATTGAAGAGCAAGAAGTGCATGAGCAAAGTGCAAAACGTGGGTATACGAAACAACAGGAATAAGTGAAGAGTTATCTATACACCATCATCAGGTTGAAGAAGTAACTACAATGGGTGGATCTTTTGATTGCTGAGTTGGTGCTCACAAATCATAGCTAAGTTTGTGCTCAACATTGGAGATTGGTGTCTCCAATGGGTTGGTGCTCATAAATTATAGACAAGTTGGTGTTTGGCATTGGGGATTCGTGTCTCCGGAGGTCGGTGCCTAGAAACATTTATAAAACATTAATTTTGTGGCTAGATTTGGACAAGTAGCTCAAGCGATCTTTTCTTCGTGGTTTTTATCTCAAAAGGGTTTCCACATAAATATTGTGTTGTGTAAATCGTTATATCTTGTGTAATTGTTATTGATTATGAATGTTAAAGTTCAAATTATAAAAAAATGGATACTACTAATTCGCTCCAACAACGTGCACACACACACATGCACATACACACACACAAATACACAACACACACACGCACACACACATGCACACACACATGCACACACACAATCTCATGTACACAAGCACACCCACACCCACACAAGCACACATGCATGCACACGGACACATGTGCGGGTGCACACACACACACACACACTTGCACACATGCACACACAAACACAAAGTAATAAATGTATATGCAAATTGTATCCATAAGTATGTGTAGTTATTTCATTAACACCTTGCCAAATGTTCCATGCAATTCTATATCTATATCCACACCATACAAAGTGACACTATCAACCAAAAAAAGTGTACATAAAAATTGAGGGTTAAAACCTATTACATAATTCTTGTATGCTATACATATTCTATGAACTATATCTCTCATAGATGATAAGACCTACATAGTGCAATGAAAATAATTACCACAAAAATTAACAGTAAAATCATGAAGGTGTCATGTAAAATAATGTGAAGATAAAAATGCACATGCCAAAACTTCAAACAATATTGAAAGGATTGCGAACCAATTTGTGTGGATGATGGTTTGTCAAACCATGTATTAAGGTGTAAATATCTCTCAAATTTTTGACACATAGTCGTAAAGATATGATGAAGATCATTGGTTGGGTGACTTTGATGAATTAGATTCCCTCTAATTATAATTTTCTAACTTTAAATGTGCATGTACTTTGACAATTGTGGTTTGTTACATGTAATCTAAAAAAACCTCTAAAAATAATAATACTATAAAATCCCTATCACTAAATTTTGTAAATAACTCTATATTTAAATTTATATTACATTCAAAATTTACGATAAATTCAAAAATGTACACATTTAATTTGATCAATGAATATTTTCTTGTTGCACATTGGTTTCTTGTTTATCATCAAGTTAACTATTTTCATATACTATTTGCAAAACCGTGAAAACGCAACAAAAAAATAAAGGTTAGACCATTGCTCTTGAGGTTTTTAACCCCTTACTTGGATTTGAACACATTTGATTAAATCATAAACAAAGACAATAATTAATTCAAAACATTCGTCATTTCACCGAGTTTTGAATAAACATCCTTTCAATATAAAATAATCCATCGAAAAACTATAAAATACATGTCCATATTTTTTATTGTTTCTCATTATAACAAGAACAAAAAAACCCACCAAAGTGATGTCTATAACCCCCACATAATCCACAAAAATATTTAATATTAATATTAAAACTTTCTCAAATAATTTTTATATTAAAATTTTAGATAACAAACCACGATGAAATACATACACATATACATATACATATACATATACATATACATATACATATACATATACATATACATAAATATGAAATAAACTTAAACAAAATCTTTAATATTAGATCTTTCTTTAATAATTTATATTTTAAAAATTTAGCTAACACGCCACAATAAAATTCCCAATCCATCCTTTTATATACATATACATATATAACAAACCCACAAATTATAATGGTTTCACCGAGTTTTGAACAAACATCCTTTCAATATAAAATAACCGCACAAAAATATAAACACCTACCCATAGTTTTCTTTTTTTTCTTGTTTAAACAAGAACAAACAAGACCCAAAAAATTCAAAATATGCTTTATCCCATCTTGTCAAAAATCGTAGGTTTCAATCGATATTAACACATGTCAATATTGACCCTATTGTACATGCTTTTAGACAAACATGTCTTGAATTAATTAGTTCGATTCCATCACATTATTATGAGAAAATATACCCCCTTGATTGACATTTCACGACATAATAACCTTCAAAAGTATATATACATAAGTAAATCATATCTCATTTGATAACCTGGTACTTTAAGAACTCCTCATGTAAAAACAAACACAAAAATAACTCTAAGCTCCCTAAAATACAAAATAACTCATGCACATCCATTAGGGAAACACCCTCTCTGGGCTGAAGTATCCTTCCAGGTTTAGGAGTCTCCATCTTCATTCTACAAACAAACAAAGTGACCATTTCCAAGTATTTGAGCAAGTGTGAAACTCAAGCAAGACATTGTCAAAGCACAGTTGTCAAGTTCTAATTACACTATGGTAGATATCACATGCTAGGAGAATGACGTGTGGTTTGAGCCCCTCTTTGTAGTAGTGACGACAGCAAAGTGGTGTACAGTGGGGTGCCCACAACCTACATATATTTGTTTTGTAGGAACTCTTTGCACTACAAGGGTTTAAATAGAGTTTAGAGAGCCATTATGCGCAGTGAACAAAGAAGACAAACATATGTCGACATTCATTTCCAGGTAAGTGAAGCACTCATGAAGTTTCAAACCCAAATTCTAAGAAGGTCCAAGATCGTACAAAAGGGTCAGGACCATATAGATGCTTTGGACACAACCCATAAAAAAATCTTTAATATTAGATAATTCTCATGTAAACCATATATTTAATACTTAGGTTATGAGTCATAATGAAATACTCACATTTTTTTCATTTTAACAAATACTAACATACCTATCTTAGATAAATATATGTAAAAGATGTTGAAAGGTATCATTCTTGAGGCATCTATTTCATTTACGTCGTAAATCTAATATAGGCACCTCAAGAATGATACCTCTTGGCATCTTTTACATATATTTATCTAAGATATATATGTTAGTAGCATCTATTGGCATTTTCTTTCAACATATAATATGGAACATTTCATTAACATTTAAGTGTGTAATATATAATAAGTGTGCAATATATATGAAATTAATTTTGGTAAGGAAAGCGTTTGAAAATCATTCAAATGTGCAATATACATAAGATAATATGAAAAATAAAGAATTATTTAATATTAATAAAAATATGCCATGTACATCACATAAAATAAAATATTCAAAGAATGAATTTTTTAATAAGTAAACATTATTTATTTTCTAAGGAGTCTCACTCTTCATCAATGTTCCGTTTAGAAATTAGTTTTCCTTTTTTCATCTTTTCACGGTGGTCATATGCAAATGGAAAAATATTCTTAGTCCTTCCAATGCTTTTGCATGAGAGATAGCCATAAATGTTAACCGTGTTCTTTCCTGTTATTCTATATCAATTGTAACTTTCAAAAAAGTCAATCCTTATGATTTGTGTATTGTCAATGCCTAACCCAATCACAAGAGTAATTAGTGTGTGGGTCCCATTTGTATTAATGTAATTGGAATTGTATGCAAAAGTTTGATCTTCAAATGGTATTCCAAAGTAACTATCAAATTCAACCATAATATATGTTGGTGGTTTTGGTGGGGCTCTCCCAAATTTGTATATTATACTTTGAATATACTCTAGATCTCCATTTACAAGACACATCTCATTCGAAAGAGTGAAAGTTAACATGACCCTTGTATCATTAACAATTAATAACTTAACATCAAGCTCATAATTTATTATCCTATAATAGTTTGAATTGAAAATATATATATATAATATAATGCTAGGACATTTTCGTAGCATGATAAATCTAGCATACCTAAATTAACTTAGATAGTAGAATAAATATTTAAATTTATATATGTAATAAGAAAAAAAAATACATTTAAATTTAACATACCTAAAATTTATAGATTTAAAATCATTATGTAATACAATACTAAGTTAAATTGTAAATTAAATTAGATTTTAGATTTAACTTAATTTAGATAAGTAAATAATATAAATAAATATAACATACTATTTAATAGATAAAAATATATAATCGGTAAAGAATCATAATAGAGGTATAGCAAATTTAAGATAATAAGTACCTTAGATTATAAGATTCACCTAATATGTATCTAAATAACTTAAGTAGGTAAATAGGTCTAGCATAATATTTAATAGATAAATACGGGTATAACAAATTTAAAATAAAAATGTATTTCATATTATAATGATGCACTACTTGTGTAAGTTGGTACATATAATTTAGATATTATCTATATATTTAAATAATAATTATATTCACCTAAATTTATTTCAATATGTCTATCTTATTACCAATAATTAGTTATAAATCTAAATCCCTAATTCAAATACATATCAAATATTAACATTAAATTTATAAAATAATGAAAATGAAAACTCACAATAAGAGAAACTCTAAAACAATAAATCATATGTGATTATTTAAAAATTACGAGAAGGTGTACTATTTTAACACCATGGTCAAATTAAATTCACAAACCCGAAACAACAAATCATTTAGAAGTGCAATAAGGAAGAAGATGTCCTATTTATTGATGTTAAAGGGTTATAGAAGCAATGACCCATTAATATATTTTTAAAGCAATTGTGAACCTTTTATGCAATACTTATTCGATATTCTTTACCCTAAAAGTTAACTTTCAATGATTATGTAAATTTGATTTCCATGTCTTTAAAAATTGTGTATTCAAGGATGAAATGTGTCTCCATTTCTATTGTCTATGTGATGTAGAAAAACATATCTCCTCTCTTTCTTCTTTAAGAGGTCATCCATGTACCCATCTCACATCTAAATTGTAAGAACTAATTCTTAATTGTAGTGCCCACACTTTTTATAGCTCGGTAGCTTGTTGTTTCCTTGCTCATAGACATGTTTTGTGAGTTTGGTTATATTTTGGACATTATAGTTAGATATTTGATCTTATTAGACATGTGTGGACATTTAGGCGTATAGCGCCAATTCAGCTTAATTTCTTTATTGTCGCATTTTATTATAATGTCATGGATACTAATGGATATGATGTTGTGTTTGGAACCTAATTATAATAATGGATAGTTGTTGCATGTGGAATTCTATGGTTATATGTCACGTATCATCTTGTCTAACTTTTAGAATATTAAGTATAATTGTGCACGTTGTCGCATCTTGATTTTAGTAGGATGTTAGGTTAGGTTAGAACGCATTGATATCTTACTATGTCATTGAATTATATTGTATTGGACAAGTGCGGTTAATGTGTGCAATGAGTGTGCAGTGACAAGTTTACAGGAGAACGTGGGACTCGGGCCACTACACAATTTTACACAAGCGGCACCCACGGCCGAGACCTAGCCATGTTCATTGTGTGAAGCCTTAGTATAGGAGATTATTAATTTTGGGCACTATGAGTGACCCCAATGTATGTAATGTATTGTGCTTTGAATTATTAATTTTGTTTAGGGTAGTTGGTTATGATGTAAACTTGTTTTGGGAGTCAATAATCCCACTTTCATTTAAATTGTTGATTTTGTTTAATGAGTCACTTAATCACAAGGGTTTAGGGTCACATGTGAGACCCTTGGGTGGTCCCCACACCCTCTACCCTTGTGCCAAAAATGCAAAACCCGAAATTAGGGTATTTTGGGCATTTTTGGGGACCCCTTTGTAGCTTGGGAGTCCCCTAACATAAAAATGAGCCCTTAGACCCTACCTAATGGGTAGGGGGCTTATTTTCAAGGCTAGAGGGAGTTTTCCTCCTTTTTACCTCTTGTTTAGTCACATCCATGTAAGGGATGTGGATTTGAGTGTTTATCAAAAGTTCCACTTATTTTGTCTTGCTTACATTTAAGGGAATTTGGGAGAAGAGGGCAAAAAGATAATTTTACCCTTTCTCTCTTTTGTTTTGGCATCTTTGACCTTGATGAGGGAGAGGGGTGACACATGTCACCCCCTCATTTGTGAGGATGCTTTCTTGCTCCTCTTCAAATTCCCATTCATGGGAATAGAGAGGGACTTTTTTTGGAACTTCTTGCTTAGGATGCTTGTGGATTTTGGAGCTTGGAGATTTGCTTGAGTCAAGTTATGGAGAAATTTGAAGTTGGAGAGCTTTCCTTGAGGTAGGCTCTTATGTCTTTGTTTGTGTTGTTTCCTTTTGATGCTAGATTGGGTGTTGAAAGTTGTTATTCTTTGTATGTAGCTTTTGGTTGTTGTTTGTTTGTTTTACTCCCTCCATCATATGGCATGATGGAGTTTTGGAGTGTGAGGGAAGAGAGAGGAAATTTCCTCTCAATCCTCAAGGCTTGATGGACAAGCCTTGTAGGGTCTTACTGTTTTCCCCTCAAATGGTTGAGGTGAGGAAGTTGATTCATTTGGCTTGAATCTCCTTCCCCATTCTTGGCAAGGAAACCCCTTTGGGGTTTGAAAATCCTTCAAGAAGGACTTGGAGAAAGGGGAGGAATAAGGAGGGCTTTGTTTGAATTAGGAGCAATAAGGAGGATATGGAGATGCTTATTTTGTGCAAATAATTTTGATGTATAACTTCGGAGAACTTTCTCCTCTCTTCCCCATTTTTTGAGGATGAACATGGGTTCTCCTCGTGAATTTTGGAGTCTTATTTGTATGTGTCTTATCTTTGAATGCTTGTATAATTGTTAGTTCACCCTCAATCTTGTGAAAGTTTTGGTTAGTTGACCTCTTTCCCATGGGCTTGGGGGAGGCTAGCATGCATCCCAACCTTGGGAGAGGCATGTAATGATGCCTATGGTTGGGTGGCAAACAAGCTCTTTCTCCTTGTTGGTTTTCTTGAAGGCATGAAGGATGTATCTCAAGCTTGGAATCTCTTGTCATCTTGGTGCTCATTGTCTCCTTCACTTTGTTGGCATTTCTCTCTTTGTGACTCTAAGATATGGTTATTTGAATGGTATTCTTGTTTTATAAAAGTATCCCCCTTGCACAAATGTGATTTGGAATCACTTGTATAATTGAAAGTATTTTGTATTGGAAGATCTCCTTTCAATCTTGGGAAGGAATTGATAGATTGTCTCCTAATGTATTTGAGCATGAATTTGAAATATGAAATATTGAGGGTGTTTGCAATAGAGATCTTGTAAAATATTTACATTCCTTCCACATGCTTTGTCTTGAATATCATTTTGATAAAGAAAGGTTGTTTATTGAGAAGGTGTTATTACAAAGGAAATAATATTACTTGTTGAAGGTTTTTACTTGTTTTAAAATCTGAAATAATCTTGTAGTATTGCCTTTGAAAAGAAAGTATGGTTTTTATAAGAATGGTGTCAATCTTGTTGGGTATTCTCCATGTGAAAAATTTGAAATATACCACTAATTTTACATTAAAGAAGGCTCATTAGTAATAAAGCTCTTCATGAAATGGATTTATCTCTCTTACAATTTTTGGTAAACACACTATGCTTAATTTTCTTTCTCTTGTGAATCTTTTTGTTTTACTACTCTCTTAATTTATCATATAAATGAGTAGATCGTTCCTTGCACACATTAAGGATATCTCATTCCTTATAACTTAGACTATGGGTATGTGGTAATGCCTTCATTTGGTTAAAAGTTACAATACTACTATGCAGTATTTTCTACAAATGATAATCTAATCATATCCTTTTATTTATAATATTTCAAAAAAATAAAATAAAAAAATATATATATATAACGTTATTTTTATCATTATATTATATATATATATACATAGTATATATAATTAGTTAGTGTTTTCCAATCAAATATATAAATATAAATAAAAAAATGTATTAACGGTTATTTTTTGTTTTAAACAAAACAAAACAAAAAAAAAAAAGTGTTTTAGGGGAGGTTCGGCCCCTCCCCTAGCCGCATTATTTCCCCCATCCTCGGCCACCATATTCGCCCATTGTCCCCGGGCCTGTCCCGCCCTCACCCCACTCGCATTGTGCCGCCCGCAACGCCACCCCCTCCGGCTTGCTCCTTGCACACCCCTCCGCTGCACCTGCTCCCTTACCTCCTCGCCCATGACCTCCAACCACCGCACCTCTTTCCCCCACGCGGCCGCCCTAACCCTGCGCCCCCTTAAAACAACAACAACAACATGTGACATTTGTATATATATATAAGGGGGTTTATTGTGGTATGGATCTTCCACAATACTTTGAAAAATTCCAAGTAAAACCCATAGCTCAACCTCCATAACTCCTCCCAAAGACTTGCCGGAAGGAACAAACCCAAACAAGAGAAAAGAAAGCAAAATGAGAGAATGAAATAAGAGAAAGAAAAGAATAGGCCATTAGAGCAATAGGGCAAACTTTAGGGCTTTTCTAAAACCAAGGGCTCAGATGGCTTTAATCATAGGGTCATTATTAAATCTATTTTTTTTTTTTTTTTAGTCATGGGATTTTAATGGGAAGTTTAGCAAAGAGGAAGGGTGGGATGGATTAAATATTTTAAGAAGAGGTTGTGGGTAAAGTTACCTAAGGGGAAATTGTTTCTATTTAAAAATGAGTAGTTATTATTCATGTGGCATTTTTAAACTAAAAGAGAGGTATTAAATGTGTGTAAATTTAACAAATAAGTAAATAATTAAGGACGGGTTTAGGGTAGTAATTAGTTAAATTAGGTAAATTAAAATAGAATAAAATCAGTAATTATCAAGAAAGGGTATAAGAGATGTAATAGTATTAACTAAGCACTTCAAAAAAAAATTTACCCTGAAATTTTAGTCACGTTTGGTGTGTTCTTTTGGTGTCCCAGGAGGGGCATTACATTAATATGAATCTATTTTATTTATAATAGTATATGTTTGCTATTATTATTTTATTACTATTTTCTATTTTGTTATGTCGAGAGGCGTTCTCTGATAACAATCATTTAACTATCATGTGATAATTCATCTATACATTTAACTTTTATTAGATCTTGCCATTTATATGTTTTTTTCCTTTTTCTTGGAGAAGTCAATCAAAAAATAGTAGTATCTATCATAGCTAGATATGTTCCTCGAGATTGATATCTATGGACATATTTTAGATAGTTGTATTTACTATATCTATACTAGTTTATATGTCATTATTTGTTGTCATGAAAGCGGAACTTGCAAAATGTTTGCTTAAATTGAATTTTAGAAAAAACTAAGTTTCGCCTTTGCTCTTCTCTCCGTAAAATTCTGCCTTGATACTCGGTGATTTTCATCCAAAATTTGACTTTGGTCGATGAAGTCAGCTTTGGATGAAACATGAGAACTTTTCCTTTTATTCCTTTGTTCCCGTCATAACCAATTAGCCAACTTAGGAATCAATTTGGTAATCATTCAACCGAATCAATTCCGAAAGCAAAACCTTTGGAACAATTTTACAATTCACGTGTTCGTCGATTGGGTGACTTATCCGATTGAGACAATATAATGGGAATTCCACCAGCCTTATCGATCATGTATGAAACCGTGGAAGAGCGCATTACGTGGTTCTCTTATGTCCTCGCCTCAACAATAATTGTGCCCAAATTTACACCATTGTCTTAATCGATTATCTGCGGAACCTTTGGGCTGCTCCAAGGTTCTTCTCGACGCGCTTAGTCGAAAACAAACATTAAAGGCTATTCCATGGGCCCGTCAAGACGTGGACTCGGTTGGCATTATAAATTTGAGCTCACCCATTTGGAAATTCATTTCTAAATCTTGCCCATCATAATTTTTGCTCTTTGCCCATTTCTATGTTCTAGATGTTTCCCTAATCGTTATTTTGCCTCTTGCTCATTTATTTCCCAATCAAATTGAAAATTTCCAACACGAGCAGGATCGCCTTGCAAAGACCTCCAATTTCATTCACCTCGTAAGCATTTTCAATGTTGTTTTATGGTTTTTGAACATTTCTCCATTCCGAGTTGTCCCAAAATTGGCAAATCTCTTTTATTTTCCCATTCTCCTTCTTGGTTACTTCTTGGGAACTGAAACTACCAAAATAAAGTTTCGATATGCTGGGGTAGACACTTAAATTTGGCAATCTATCCTTTGAAAATGTTGATCTTGACATTGCACACTTGCATGGACAAATGCACTCTCCTCACTCTTGCTTAACACACCCTAATAACACTTCATGCACTTGCTTATATTTTCACACCTCTTTGTCATTAGTCTCTAAAGTTTAATTGCATAAAACATATTTGGAACATCCATGCTCGGTCCAAGAAATTCAAAATATGTTTTATCCCATCTTGTCAAAAACCGTAGGTTTGATCGATATTGACACATGTCGATCTTGACCCTATTGATGATTTTGGACAAACATGTCTTGAATTAATTATTTCAATTCCATCACATTATTATGAGAAAATATACCCCCTTGATTGGCATCTTACGACATAATAACCTTCAGAAGTATATATACACAACTAAATCATATCTCATTTGGTAACCTCGTACTTTAAGAACTCCTCATGTAAAAACAAGCATAAAAAGAACTCCAAGCTCCCTAAAATACAAAATAACTTATGCACATCCATTAGGGAAACACCCTCTACAGGTTTGAAGTATCCTTCTAGGTTTAGGAGTCTCCATCTTCATTCTACAAGCAAGCAAAGTGACCCTTCCCAAGTATTTGAACAAGTGTGAAACTCAAGCAAGGCATTGTCAAAACACAATTGTCAAGTTCTAATTGCACTATGGTAGATATCACATGCTAGGAGAATGACGTGTGGTTTGAGCCCTCTTTGTAGTAGTGGCGACATCAATGGTGCACATGGGTGCCCACAACCTCGCATATATTTGTTTTGCATGAACTCCTTACACTACAAGGATTTAAATTGAGTTTACAACACCATTATGAAGGTGAGCGAAGAAGACAAACATATAGTGACATCCATTTCTAGGTAAGTGAAGCACTCATGAAGTTGCAGACCCAAATTCTAAGAAGGTCCAAGATCGTACAAAAGGGTTAGGACCATACGGATGCTTTGGACCTAGTTGTACGGTTTTGACCGGGGACAATTTCAAGTTCCAGTTTCAGCAACAAAGCCTTTACAGTCTCATATCAACATGTTCTTGCACTCATATTACCTAGCCTCTTCTAGATCCACATAGAATAAGCTAAGTGCAATATTTTCCTTGTGTTTTAATAGTTGCTAGATCAATAGTCATTTTGATTTGTGCAATTAATGTTGGAAGTTAATTAAATCAGAATATCCACATGTATCAATATTTCATCCTTTTTATGTATGTTAATTAGAAACATCTGTAGGAACTTAAGAAGGAATGAAAGTTTCACATAAAAGTGAAATAATTTGGTGAACCTGATATTTTGTAGTCAAACATCGTATCCCTAACCCTAGTGGCCCTAGGGTTTCTTTTCAAAAGCATAAATTGTTGTTATCTTTCATTGTTTTCATCACTTTTCAGTTTTGAATACTTTCCTTCTATGCCATATCGGTTTAGTGCTTGGATTTTTGACCAATCTATTCAACATCTTGAGCTTTCACCTCCCACTCACAAGTGTCATAGTGCAATTTTTGAAGTGTTTAAATTAAATACTAATACATCTTTTGTAACTTTTCCTGGTAACTACAATTTTATACCATTAATTTTTTTTTCAAATCTAAAATGTTTACTAACCCTAACTCGAATTTAATTATTTAATTATGTTTTAATTATACTAGTGTCCCAACTATCTCCTTGTTGTTCTTTTCTCTCTCTATTTCTCTTCTCAATTGATTGTTTGTTTTTTTTTTTTTTTTTTTGTGTAAGGAAGGAGCTTTTGGGTTTCATTTGATTTTGCATTGAATAAATGGTAGGTTTAAAACAATAAAGAAATAAACATTACTATACATTTTGTTTTGTTTTATTACACATATATTTATGTTTATGCATTTGTTATTTGGTTATTTATTATTATCGTTATATTTATTTATTTATTTTATTTTTTTTTTTGCTTATACCCTTACTAACTTATTCTTTTTTTAGATATATATATATATATATATATATATATATATATATATATATATATATATATATATATATATATATATATATATATATATATATATATATATATATATATATATATATATATATATATATATATATATATATATATTATATATTATATATATATGCATGCGCAGGTATATATATATTGGGGCGGCTTATGGTAGATTATAAGTGGTATGATGAGGGCGCGGTGGAGGGAGGAGGCGGGGGGCGGGCGGTGGGGCGAGGCGGCGGAGGGGGGGCGGGGCGGGCGAGGCGGGGAGGGGCGAGGCGGGCGAGGCGGGGGGAGGCGGGAGAGGGGGGAGGGGCGGGGGCTTGGGGCGGCGAGGGGTTTGGTGGGGCAGGCGGCGGGCGGGCGGGCGGGCGGGCGAGGGGGGAAGCGGAGCAGGCGGGAGCCCGGCGGGCGAGTGGGGACGGGGGGGCGCCCCACCCATTATATTTTTTTTTTTTTTTAAAGTCTTTGCGCGGGGGGGGGGGCCGACCCCCCAAAAATTTTTTTTTTTTTTTTTTTTGTTTTTTTTTTTATTTATATTATATAAATATATATATATATATATATATATATATATATATATATATATATATATATATATATATATATATATATATATATAAAGTATTTTAAAAAATGATACATTTAATTTATAAAATGATAGTCTTGCATATATATATATTATATTGTAGATATATAAAATAAGAGAAACGTTAAACATTAACAATTAATACAAATATATTTATATATATAAATGATTTTTTTAAAAAGGTTGATATTAGTTTTTGTGCACAAAATAAAGAAAATGAAATCAAAAAAAAAACTAAACATTATTTTTTCATTAACTATGGTCTAGAAAATCTACATTTTATTTTATTTTCATTTATCTAATATTTATTTTTTGTAAAAAAAAGAAAGTAACATACTCATGACATAATGAAAGAAACAATAGGAAAAAAATATTACTTTACATATTTAAAAACCATGCTTTTATAAGATCATTTAAAGATTTTAAAAAAACAAGTCAAAAACTTTTCAACAAGTAATATTATTTCCTTGTAATATACATTCTCAATAACACTTAATTTCTTTTTTTTTTTTAAAAAAAATCAATACAAAGCATGTGAGAAGAATGTAAGTATTTTACAAGATCTTTATTTTATTTTCTTATTCAAGTTCACATATGATCACAATGATACATATCCACCCAAAAAGGGTTTAATACAATATCTTTTCAAGACAAAAGAAGCTCACACAAGCCATTCTTTTCAAGATACAATGAGCAAAAGAAGAAGTCCATGAAATGGTGAAGGAGACAAGAAGGATTTCCAGTTGACAGGTGTCTTCATCATCTTGGCTTTCCAACTCAAAATCTTTCCAAGACCAACACTGATGAGAAAGGGCTTGTTTAACCACCCAACCTTTAGGCATCATCACATGCCTATCCCAAGGTTGGGATGCATGCTAGCCTCCCCCAAGCCCATGGGAAAGAGGATAGCTAACCAACACTTGCACAAGGTGAAGGGTAAAACAACAATGAAACAAACACACAAACATTAAGTTCACAACAACACAAGACTCCAAATTACAAGGAGGAGAACCCATGTTCATCCTCCAAAAATGGGGAAGAGAGGAGAAAGTTCTCCAAAATTAAGCATCAATATTATTTGCACAAAACACATCTTCTTAACCTCCTTATTGCTCCTTATTCAAACAAGACCCTCCTTATTCCTCCCCCTTTCTCCAAGTCCTCCTTGGAAGGATTTTCAAACCCCAAAGGGGTTTCCTTACCAAGGATGGGGAAGGAGATTCAAGCCAAATGAATCAACTTCCCCACCTCAACCATTGAGGGGAAAAATAATAAGACTCCTCAAGGCTTGGCCATCAAGCCTTGAGGATTGAGAGGGAAAATTCCCTCTCTCTTCCCCCACACTCCAAACTCCATCATGCCATATGATGGAGGAGTAAAAAACACACACAAACAACACTAAAACTTCATTCAACAATAACATTTTCAACAATCAATCTATCAACTAAAATAAAGCAACACACATGATAAGATCTAAGAGCCTACCTCGAGAAAGCTCTCCAAAAGCTTCCTAACTTCAAGTTTTCCACTCTTAGCTCAAGCAAATCCCAAGCTCCAAATCACCCAAGCATCAAGCAAGAAAATCCAAAAAAAAGTCCCTTTTTTTCCATGAATGAGAATTTGAAGAGGAGAAACCAAGCATCCTCACAAATGAGGGGGTGACATGTGTCACCCCTCTCCCTCCTCATGGTCAAAGATGCTAAAACAAAAGAGAGAAAGGGTAAAATTATCTTTTTGCCCTCTTCTCCCAAATTCCCTTAAATGTTAGCAAGACAAAACTAGTGGCACTTTTGATAAACACACAAATCCACATCCCTTACATGGATGTGACAAAACAAGGGGTAGAAAGGGAGGGAAAACTCCCTCTAGCCTTGAAAACAAGCCCCCCTACCCATTAGGTAGGGTCGAGGAACTCATTTTTGTGATAGGGGACTCCCGAGCTCTGAAAGGGTCCCCAAAAATGCCCAAAATACCCTAATTTCGGGTTTTGCATTTTGGCACAAGGGTAGAGGGTGTGGGGACCACCCAAGGGTCTCACATGTGACCCTAAACCCTTGTGATTAAGAGACTAATTAACAAAAATCAACAATTTAAAAGAAAGTGGGATTATTAACTCCCAAAACAAGTTTACAACTTTACTAACAACCCTAAACAAAATTAATAAATCAAAGCAAAATACTTTACATACATTGGGGTCACTCAAAGTGCCCAAAATTAATAATCATCTATCCTAGGGCTTCACACAGTGAACATGGCTAGGACTCAGCCCGTGGGCTGCTTGTGCAAGTTTTGAGTAAGTGGCTTTGAATCCACGTTCTCTGTAAACTGTCACTGCACACTCATTGCACACATTAAGCTGCACATCGATCTGATATAATTAAATGACATAGTAAGATATCAATGCATGCTAAACTAACCTAACATCCTATTGAAATCAAGCTGCGACAACGTGCACAATTATATTCCATAAAAGTTAGACAAGATGATAAAGTGACATATAGTCTCACCATGCAACAAATTATCCATCATATAATTAGGTTCCAACCACATCATATTCATTTGTTTCCATGTCATAACAAGAAAATGCGACAATAAGAAATTAGGCTAAATTGGCGCTATACGCTGAATGTCACACATGTCTAATATAATCAAATATCTAAATATAATGTCAAGATATCACGATCACTTTGTCAAAACATGTCTATGAGCAAATAAACAACAAGCTCTTGAGCTATAGAAAGTGTGGGCACTACATCCCCCTCTACTAAAATTAGACTTCCTCTGGAAGTCTTTGAAAAAGGTAGGGATATCTAGCCCTCAAAGGTATCGCATCCTCCCAGTAGGCTGTTGTCTCGTCGTCGTACCGGTCCCCTTTGTACTCTAACACTGGTCCAAGTCTCGACCCAGAAGAATGACCTCGGTGCTCCGGTATGCGTACGGGCTCCAATCTCCACTTGTCCTCCGTCCTCTGCACCTGTAATGCCGACCAATCAAGACATGAGAAGCATCGGGTACATATCTACGTAGTACGAAACATGAAAAACATCGTGGGCCCGTGCGGCGTGGTGGCAAAGCTAGGCGATAGGCAAGCTGGACCGATGACCTCTAAAATATCAAAAGGCCCCACAAAGCGAGGCGATAGCTTAGAACCCTTTCCATGCGGATAGGACTCTTATGCGGACGAACCCTCGAAGACTTTGTCACCCCCGAGAAGTGACGATCGGTCCTCTTGGTGTGCTGCATATGCCTTTTGGCGTGCTCTGGCTGCTCAAGAGGCGTTGTCTAATCAACACAACTTTCTGCTGCTCTAAATCACGAAGGTAGGCTGGTCCCAGAATGATCTGTCATCTAGTCTATCCCAACTCAAAGGTGTCCTGCAGGAGTCGTCCATACAAAGCACAGTAAGGAGCCATACCGATGGAACTATGATAGTTGTTGTTGTAGGCAAACTCAACTAGATGCAAATAATCTTCCCATTTCCTCTGCTTTGATCCATGACATACATTCTCAACATGTCCTCTAACACTGATTAACCCTCTCTGTCTGCCCATCTGTCTGGATGATAAGCTGAGCTGAAATTGATCGAGTACCCAGAGCGGCTGAAAAGAAGTCAGGAAAAGCTGAAGTGTAGATAGTATCCTGTCATTAATGATGGTCTTGGAATCCCATGCAACCTAACATGATGTCCTCCATAAATACCTTGGCGATGGCTTTTGTGCATTATAGGTGACCTTGGTTGGTGAAAAATCTGTGACCTTAGTCAACTTATCCACGGTGACCATAATGGCGTCATGGCGATAAGATGACATAGGAAGTCATTATGAAGTCCATGGAGATCACATCCCATTTCCACTCGGGAATATCATGGGGATGTAAAAGTCTGCGGGATGAGAATGCTCTGCCTTGACCCTCGACACTCGAGGCAACGTGCTGACAAAATCTGCTATGTCCGTCGAAGACACTGGCCGATAATATAACTCCCTCGAATCGGCATGCATTTTCTTCACTCTGGATGTGCCGCATATGGGGCTCGATGAGCCTCGAGAGGATGAAGCTACGCGAGATCACACGACTTAGGCACGTAGATGCGCTGTGGAAGCGAAGCAAACCATACATGTCTCTAAAACACACCCAGAATATCGCCCTCTAATGAACCACGAGACTCTAACATCTGTTTAGCTCCCTCATAAAATTTGTCCTCTGGAAGGTGCTCAAGAATCCTGCCTCTCAAATCATTTGAAGTGTCGAAAAAAGCAAGCACATGTCGTAAATCTACTAAGAGCATCTGCAACCACATTTTCCTTCCCTTTGATGTCTTGAACCTCCATGTCATACTCACATAGGAACTCCATCAGCGCCGTTGTGAGCGTTGAGGTTATTTGTGAGAAGATATCTTTGCGAACTCCGGTGGTCTGTCCTCAAAATGAAAGGCCTACCCAAAAGGAAATGTCGCCAACGCACTAGAGCATGTCTCTACAAGCTGCTGAGCTCCAGTCATGAGTAGGATAATTAAGCTCGTAGTCCTTGAGCTTACGAGACTCAAAAGCAATAACCGGCGCTCTGCATAGAAGCTGCTCCCAAACCCTCTAGTGATGCATGCATCTGTACAAACAACAAAATCCTCTGTCAGTGCAGGCTTGCTAAGATGGGCGCCGTGGTTAACCTTTCCTTAAGCAAGCTGAAAGGCTTGCTCACATTTTCGACCAATCGAACTTCTTCCCTTTCCTACGAAGAGAAGTGATAGGGTGAGCAATCTAGAAAAGTCTGTCTGAACTGCGGTAATACCTGCCAAACCCATGAAACTCCTCACCTCGATGGCGATGTGGGTGCTTTGGCGATCCAAGATAGCTTTGTATCTTAGAGGGATCTCTGAGAGATACCCTCGCTTTGAAATGATATGACCCAATCTTGAATCTCATGCACGAAAGAAGCTGCATTTTCCAAGTTCCCATCTGACTCTGCTCTCTCAAAGCACTGAAGTACACTGCCTCAAATGCTCCTCGTGTTCCTCCTCGGAGCGAGAATAAATCAATATGTCATCGAGGAACACTAAGACAAAGCGATCGAGAAATGTCTGAACACTCCATTCATGAGGCTCATGAAGGCAGTGGGGCATTGGTCAAACCAAATGGAACCACTTTGTGAACTCATAATGCCCATAACGTGTGCGAAATCTTTGTCTTATGGATATACGCATCGAAATGCATGGTTGATGATACCACGACTTGAGATCGATTTTGGAGAACACTCTCGCTCCCGCATCGATCAAACAAGTCATCAATCCTAGGGAGCGGATAACGGTTCTTTATTGTGACTTTGTTGAGCTGCTGAAGTCTACACAAAGCTTTGAGAGAACCGTCCTTCTTCTTCACAAATATGGTGGCGCTCCCCCGAGGAGATACACTAGGGCGAATGAGACCCTTATCCAGCAACTCCTCTAAGCTGAATCTTGAGCTCATGAAGCTCGGGTGTCGTCATCGATAAGGTGCCCTAGAAGCTGGTGCTTGATCCGGTACTAAATCAATGGTGAAATCCACCTCTCTGCGGGGTGGTAACCACAGAAGCTCACTGGAAAAACATCTGCATACTCCCTCAAAGCGCATGATCATCTAAAGGTGAATGCTCTGGAATGCTCTCGGATCGATCAGCGATGGTGATAGTGAACAAGCGACAACCCTTACGCATGCTCCGCTTGGTTCTTAGCCGATATCATGCGCGAGGAGATAGGTCTCTGCATCACTGATATAACAATTGCACTCCCAAGATCATCACGACACTCAATGACCTTATTTCTGCAATCCACCTTAGCTCGATGAGACTCGAGGCAATCCATACCCAAAACTACGATAGGAACCTAGAGGGATAACTCGGAGGTCGAGAGTAGTGGAGAAGGCTCCTAAATCAAGTACGTGACTCTCCACATACGAGTCCACGGCGAGTTTGGCTCGAGAAGCCAACTCGAACTTGACTATCTGGTTGCCTAGCCACCACTAGCCCACCTTTGGTCCACTTATAGAAGGTGATATAAAAGAATCTGAAGCACTGAATCAAAAATCTTGAGAGAAATACCCCTGATAGTACTGTCGTCTCGATGGCCGTGGCTTTGATGCTCGGCTTTGGCGGTTGTCGGCAGCATTTGCATATACACGATGGCGCGTCCTACATCACCCACCAAATCTGCTCGGATCTAGCGGCTCTCTGTGCATCCATGGTATTGGGTTTGTGCAGGCACATGCGCACATAGTGATACGGAGATCCACAAATAAAACAACCTCTGTACCCCTCGAGATGGGGTCCCTCTGTGCTACGGTGTGCTTGATCCTGTTGGTCGACCCTAGCGAGGCTGCTGAGTCGAGTTTGTTTGTGTCTGCTTGAGTGCCTGCCTCCTATCTCTGGCTCCACTAAAACCACCTCTAGAAACACCTCTACGAAATCCACTGTATCTGCTAGCCCCTGCTGCGGGTGGCCCTGCTGCTGTGTGTCTGTCGTTGTGGGTGCGGTGGAGCCCTCGTAGGCTTTGGCGGAGGCCAAAATCCTCCTCACAGGGGTGGTGCGAGAACCTCGTGACCTCGACTACGAAATGCTGTATCCTCTCACTGAAACTTGCTCTTGTTCTATCACGTGCTCTGTGCCTTGGTCTGTTCTCCTCGGCTAAGTAGGCCTTCTCAGCGGCCTTCTCGAGAGTGGGAGGAGATAGCATCTAAGCTTGCTCTGCTATATATCTGCATTGAGCCCTCGAATGAACACTGTTAACTGCTGATTTCTCATCTTTACGGGTAATCCACATCTTGAAGAAGATCGGGAACTGCTCTCATCTTTGCTCTTGTGCGGATCACTGTCGTAAGTCGTGAAACTCGTCGATCCTCTTCTGAACAAAATGCTCTGACATATAACGCGCCCTGAAGCGCTCCTCGAACAACTCCCAAGTCACTTGTCTCTCGGGTCGAGATGGAGCTTCCGCTCCTCATTCCTCCCCAGCTGCTGCTTGCGTCTCGGAGGAGGTGTATGGCGAACCTCGCCTTGGCGTTGCTCTCGTAAGAGTGCAAGCCAAAGCAACTATCAAGCTAAGGAGCCATGACTCGGCCCCCAAAGCCATCTGTAGAGCCGGTGTAAGTGGGCGGCTGCAAGCGAAGAAGATCCGGATCACTGCTTTGCACTGTATCTCGATCTGCGATGTAGTCCTACAGGCGAAGGGAGTCGCCTATCCTCGAAAGGTCCCTCGAGGGTGTGTGATCGGCTACGACGGAATGAGGCTACCCTCTCGTGATGAACGGAAGGGCTGCGTGACCTCTCCCGCCTCGGTGTGTCGTGCTCTGGCGGCTCCGAATGCGCGTCCTCGCCTATCGGCTCCTCGTCTCCCAAAGGTGCCTCCACTCTCGTCTCCTGTGGCTGTGGTAGGCGCTGCTCCTAGCGCTATCGGTGGCGTAAGGCCTCTGATATCGAGGCCCAAAATCGGGCGTCGTCGGCTCTGCGTAGATGCGCTACGCCCCATACCTCTAGCTGATCGTCCTCGCTTAGGCGCCATCCTGCGCACGAGGTGAGCGAGCAATTTATTAATTTAAAATTTAATGATAGTGAATGGTTTATTTTATCTGTTTAGTTTTATTCATTTAGTTAATTTTGTTGTGTTAAAATTGACATTAACTATTTTAATTTGTTACCAGGTGGTCATGAGTGCGAACCCCAAGCTACGATACCAAGCATTGTAATGCCCCCCTTTGGGACATCGAAAAACGCGCTAAACAGGGACTAAAATTTTAAGGTAAATTTTTTTTTTTGAAGTGTTTAAATTAAATACTAATACATCTTGTGTAACTTTTCCTGGTAACTACTAATTTTATACCATTAATTTTTTTCCAATCTAAAATGTTCACTAACCCTAACTCGAAATTAATTATTTAATTATATTTTAATTTTACTAGTGCCTCCCAACTATCTCCTTGTTGTTCTTTTCTCTCTAAATTTCTCTTCTCAATTGATTGTTTGTTCTTTTTCAATATTGTGAGGAAGGGAGCTTTTGGGTTTTCATTTGATTTTGCATTGAATAAATGGTAGATTTGCAATAAAAGAAATAAACATTACTATACATTTTGTTTTGTTTAAATTCACTATATTTATGTTTATGCATTTGTTTATTGATTATTTATTATTATCGTTATATTTATTTATTTTTATTCTTTCTTTTTTTTTTATATTGCATACCCTTACTTACTTATTCTTTGTTTTAGATATATATATATATATATATATATATATATATATATATATATATATATATATATATATATATATATATATATATATATATATATATATATATATATATATATATATATATATATATATATATATATTATATATATATATATATTAGGTTAGCTTTATAACTATTGTTTTATTATTTTTGGTATATATAAAAAGGAGGGCAGCGGGTGGAGGGAGGGTCGGGCGGCGGGCGAGAGAGAGAAGTGAGAGCGCGGGGGGGGGCGGGCGGGCGGGTGGAGGGAGGGCGGGCGGAGGGAGGCGGGGATGGGGGGGCGGCGGGGAGGGGAGGGGGGGCGGGGGAGGGGGGGAGGGGCGGGAGCGGGCGGGGCGGCGGGAGCGGGAGGCTGCGAGTGGGGGCGGGGGGGGCCCCCCCCCCATTTTTTTTTTAAAGGAGGCTGTGCGGGGGGGGGGCGAACCCCCCCGCCATTTTTTTTTTTTTTTTTTTTTTTTTTAAAAAAAAAAACAATATATATAATATATATGATTTATATATATATATATATATATATATATATATATATATATATATATATATATATATATATATATATATATATATATATATATATATATATATATATATATATATATATATATATATATATATATATATATATATATATATATATACATATATATATATATAATATATATATATTATATCTATATACACATATATATATCACAAACACATATATATATATATATATACATATATATATATATATATATATATATATATATATATATATATATCATATATATACATATATATATATATATATAAACATATTTATATTATATATAATATATATATATAAATATATATATTAATAAAATAGAATATTTTAAATAAATGATACATTAAAATTTAAAAAAGTCTTTTATATATTTTTTTAAAGCATTAAATATAAAAAAAAAACGTGATAATTATTTTTCCTTAATAAAATATATAAGTTGATATTATTTAAAAACATATGAATGAAACCTTGATATTTCAAAAAAAAAAACAATAACATTTTTTTTCATTAACTCATGATCTAGAAAATCTACATTTTATTTTATTTTCATTTATCTAATATTTCAAAGTTTTGTAAGAAAGAAGTAACATACTCATGACATAATGAAAGAAACAATTCTTATTTCAATCTCTTTTTAAAAAAAAACACTATTATAAGATCATTTAGATTTTAAAATAAACAATATTTAAAAACTTTCACAAGTAAATTATCCTTGTAATACACATTTCAATAACAACCTCTATTTTTTTTTATTAAAATGTTTCATACAAAGCATTGGGAAGAATGTAATTTTTACAAATACTCTATTTTATTTTCTTATTCAAGTTCACATATGCCACAATACATATCCTCCCAAAAAGGGTTTAATACAATATCTTTTCAAGACAATGAAAGCTCACACAAGCCATTCTTTTCAAGATACAGAAAAAGAAGAAGTCCATGAAATGGTGAAGGAGACAAGAAGAAATTCCAATTTGACAAGTGTCTTCATGTGTCTTCCAATGGCTTTCCAACTCCAAAATCTTTCAAGGCCAACACAATGAGAAAGGGCTTGTTTAACCACCCAACCTTTAGGCATCATCACATGCCTATCCCAAGGTTGGGATGCATGCTAGCCTCCCCCAAGCCCATGGGAAAGAGGATAGCTAACCAACACTTGCACAAGGTGAAGGGTAAAACAACAATGAAACAAAGCACACAAACATAAGATTCACATACAACACAAGACTCCAACTTACAAGGAGGAGAACCCATGTTCATCCTCCAAAAATGGGGAAGAGAGGAGAAAGTTCTCCAAAATTAAGCATCAATATTATTTGCACAAAACACATCTTCTTAACCTCCTTATTGCTCCTTATTCAAAACAAACCCTCCTTATTCCTCCCCCTTTCTCGAGTCCTCCTTGGAAGGATTTTCAAACCCCAAAGGGGTTTCCTTACCAAGATGGGGAAGGAGATTCAAGCCAAATGAATCAACTTCCCCACCTCAACCATTGAGGGAAAAAAAATAAGGTCCTCTGAGGCTTGGCCATCAAACCTTGAGGATTGAGAGGGAAAATTCCCTCTCTCTTCCCCCACACTCCAAACTCCATCATGCCATATGATGGAGGGAGTAAAAACACACAAACAACACTAAAACTTCATTCAACAATAACAATTTTCAACAATCAATCTATCAACTAAAATAAAGCAACACAACAATAAGATCTAAGAGCCTACCTCAAGGAAAGCTCTCCAAAAAGCTTCCTAACTTCAAGTTTTCCACCCCTAGCTCCAAGCAAATCCCAAGCTCCAAATCACCCAAGCATCCAAGCAAGAAAATCCAAAAAAAGTCCCTCTTCTTCTCCATGAATGAGAATTTGAAGAGGAGAAACCAAGCATCCTCACAAATGAGGGGGTGACATGTGTCACCCCTCTCCCTCCTCATGGTCAAAGATGCTTTAAAACAAAAAAGAGAAAGGGTAAAATTATCTTTTTGCCCTCTTCTCCCAAATTTCCTTAAATGTTAGCAAGACAAAACTAGTGGCACTTTTGATAAACACACAAATCCACATCCCTTACATGGATGTGACAAAACAAGGAGTAGAAAGGGAGGAAAACTCCCTCTAGCCTTGAAAACAAGCCCCCTACCCATTAGGTAGGGTCGAGGAACTCATTTTTGTGATAGGGGACTCCCGAGCTCTGAGGGTCCCCAAAATGCCCAAAATACCCTAATTTCGGGTTTTGCATTTTGGCACAAGGGTAGAGGGTGTGGGGACCACCCAAGGGTCTCACATGTGACCCTAAACCCTTGTGATTAAGAGACTAATTAACAAAAATCAACAATTTAAAAGAAAGTGGGATTATTAACTCCCAAAACAAGTTTACAACTTTACTAACAACCCTAAACAAAATTAATAAATCAAAGCAAAATACTTTACATACATTGGGGTCACTCAAAGTGCCCAAAATTAATAATCATCTATCCTAGGGCTTCACACAGTGAACATGGCTAGGACTCAGCCCGTGGGCTGCTTGTGCAAGTTTTGAGTAGCTGGCTGAATCCACGTTCTCATGTAAACTGTCACTGCACACTCATTGCACACATTTGCACTTTGTCGATCTGATATAATTAAATGACATAGTAAGATATCAATGCATGCTAAACTAACCTAACATCCTCTTGAAATCAAATTGCATTTGACAACGTGCACATTATATTATATTCAAAAGTTAGACAAGATGATAAAGTGACATATAATCTCACCATGCAACAATGTCATATCCATCACTATAATTAGGTTCCAACCACATCATATTCATTTGTTTCCATGTCATAACAAGAAATCTTTCCATGTTGCTTGCTTTGACTATGCATCTAATGATATATTTCTTACTAAGATATTCCCTATGAGTCTTAAGGAATTTTCTTTGTAATGGTTTTATGATCTCCTGACACATTAATGTGTGCACTCTTTTATTACATTGGAAAATCAATTTTTGGAACAATTTTCAATCAATATTGGGGATAAGATATCTTATGCACAAATTTCCAAACTCAAACAAGGATTTGATGAACATTTCGATGATTATGTCTTACGTTATCAAACAATGCTTATTAAGATGAACACCATCTTAACCGATGGTGAGTTAAAAGACCCCTTTTTTAAAAGTTTACTTCCTACATTGTAAGAATCAATCGTGTTTGATAAGTTTCAATCTTTCAAAATTATATGTCTTACACTAAAAGAGCGTGAAGCTAAGCTTCTACACATGAACAAACTCAAGTATGTTTCTAGCTCACTTAATCCAGTAAAATGCCAAGTTCCAAATCAAATCTAATTTGAAAGGAAAAACTCATGACCCTAAGGTTGCTTATAAGGATATTGTCAATGTTGTTGCTTAAACTACTAAGATCCAATTACAACCTACAAGACGAAAATTTACATGGTTACCTTGTCCTCTACACATGGTTCTAAAATCATTACTTGAGTGTAATCTCGTGTCCCTCCCTCCACTATTTGGGGTTGGTACAAAGAAGCCTCAACGTAAAAGATTTGATGTTAATGTTTATTGTAATTATCATAGATATATTGGTCACTCTACAAATCAATGTTATAAATTGCGACACACCCTTCAAGATCTTATTGAATCTAATGCAATTGAATTTGATGAGCTCATTGAATCTTCTAAGCCTATCAATAACAATACTAAGTTGAAAATATTCACCAATCCACTTTCTAAGCATACTAATGACCCATATACTTCAAAAGTTCATAACACTCATCATGCGGTGCCACCACCACCTTCTTAATGATCATCCTATCAATGCTATGATTAACACTATTACTCGCACATCATCTTCTACATTGATAATTTCTTTTGATGATTCTGATATAGGTCACACACTTATTTATGATACATTATCTATTTTGGTCTCTATTCATCAAATTCCTACTCAAGGTGTCTTGGTTATTCCATATAGCAAGGATAATGTTTGTACATGGCTATTACTTTAGTCTCTTGGTATCTCTTTTGAGAGTCTTGCACTTGATTATGATCTACATTTTTGACACACCACACAACCCATCACCATTGGCTATATCACTACATATACTTCATTTTTGGTTGCTAAATCTATTGCTTATTATTGGCGTATTGCATCTAGGTCTCCCATGGTTACGTGCTCTTAGGGGTGCTCCCTCCATTGTTCATCAATGTCTCAAGTTTATTCATCATCAACATGTCTTCACTATTCGAGGTGTTCCTTTTAGGGATTTTTCTCCTATCATTCCTAATTCTTCTATAATTTCCATCCCTCTTCCTAGTGCCTCTACGGATATTTATATTTGTTTCACACACTACTTCACATAACACTAGTCCTCCTCGGTCTCATGAAAGGCCTTTAGTTGCACATGTAAATTCACATAGTTCTAGGTATCTTGATAGGACTTTAGTTGCACATGTTACACCACATAATTTTAGGGCCTTTAGGTATCCTCCTAGGCCTTCCTTTTGCGCACATTGTCTCTAGTGGTTCAAACTCTCACAGTATTTTATGTAGATCTTATAGCTTTATAACCCAATCTATAGCTTCTCATAGGTATTCTAGGAGTCCCCATTCTTATAATCCACCTCATAGACATCACACATTGTATTCTACTCGGTGATCTACTATTTTGGTTTCTCATCTGTGAGGCTTTTTTCGGCACATATCACCACCATGGTTCCACTTTAACTTGAGTCACATTTAATGAAACGTTAAATTCTTGACCCTCCATCATCTTTGGCAGCCTATTTCACCTCCTCGCACAAGGTTCTATTAGGCTATATTTCAGAGTTATTCCTCCCCTTGTTTCCCAATGACACACTTTATGTTTATAAGTTCAACTTGACCATTGAGGGAACAATTTTACACAAGAACCTCACTTTACACGAGAAAAACACATTTGGGGTAACCTTTCTTCCCATCTCTAGTTTCAAACTCTTTATCAAACACTAAAATATTTTCAAAATACAAAAATATTCAAATATTTGTAAAAATACAAAATCAAGACCTATTTTTATAACATACATTGTTTACACTTTACATTATATATGTTGTTTATTCTTTTGGTTTGATAAATAACATTTCTTATTTACACACGTGTTCACATGGTATATTGAACATGATGTAGGACATACACAGTGATATACAATGATAGGTAATGGCCTCCCTTTTTCCCCAACGCTTAACCTCTAGGGAATATAATTTTGCATACTATATCCAAGTGCAATATTCCCATTATAGTTCATTTCCTTCCTCATTATGCTTGGTTACACACACACACAAATATATCATCTACTTTTTATCTTTTGGACTAACAAGACTAACACACGTGTCTTATGCAACACTTACAATTATTGCTTCACTAGCTCTTTTATATCATATGCTATGTGATTTTTATTGTATTTGGATACACTTACTTTTCATACATGTTGTTTGTGGGTGTGGGTGGGTGTGGGTGTGCATGCTTGTTTCTGCTACTCTAATTATGGCCTAAGGAATTGATTGTCTTGTAACATCATGGGTGTCCCATGTTTGCGGTATAATGCCTTGTGTGTGATTATGTATCTCTTATTTTCTGGCCTAAGGGCATTGATTGTCTTGCGACACCATGGGTGTCCCATGTTTGTAGGCATTTTTTCCTTTTTTGTATGAAATTTATTTTCATGATTTCACTTGTTTCTACATTGTATGCACTTGTTTTCTACCAACACTTAATTTTATATTGTTTTCATCATTATTTAGATGCATTGACACTATTATAGTTATCATGCTTTGTGTTGTTTTTGGTCTTATTTTTTGTGCCACGGTTTCTACCATGCACATCCCCCTTACGGGTAAAGATTCTTCTTGGTGGCCACCATATCATCTTTTCAAAAGTTATACATAGTTTTTAAGCATCTCAAATATGACTATACATATTTTCTTTTGAGTCGTACACTCAAATTATTTATCGCACACGCCTCAAAAGAGGGGGAAAACACCTGAGGTTTTATTCTACATTTCTAATAGACACAAACATTTTTATGGGCACAAACATATGCAAATATAGACACAAATGCATTTGACTTGGACTCGGGCATAGGAATTTATCGGAACATACAAGGGGTAAAAATCTTACATCTTGGTTAGGATCTATTTTCATGCAAAATGTCTGGCATGAAAAATTGAAACTTTGAGCATGACAACTAAGCCCCTAATTGAGAATTATACTTCCCGACCATTGTGCATCCTTCTTACGGCCATCCTACCCTTATTTTAACCATCACCTAGGCCCCGAGGAGAGTGTCAAAACAAGATCATTAATTGTATTTCAATTTACAAGGAAAGTGTCTAAGATGATTGATGAACTCAGTGAGTTTTGTTGAAAGATAACTTCCTCCAGAGGCCTAAAAAATCCATTTTAGTCATCTTGAAAATGGTAAACATCCTCCTTTAGCGTTTAGGAAAAATATAATGTATCTCGAGGGTGATGTTGGAAAACATTGAAGGTGTCAGGAAATTTATGAAAGAAAATTTGATTAAAGAACAATATTTTCAACATTGGGTAATTCAGGGTGTAGGGAATGAAAACTCCTGATGTAAAACTGCGACTTCTCTGGATGATCTTTGGGAGTTATAGGAGTTAAGAAGCAAATAAATAAGCATCAAAAAGTTAGTGGAAACATAAAATTTTATCCAAGACTTCATCTTCATCAAATTGGTCAACCCTTCTCTCTCTAATTCTTCATTAAGAATGCACTTTTCCCTATTTTGTCTTATTTACTTAAGTGACCTTCAACTTAACATTGTAAGAGTCCTTTTTCATCAATAATGAAAATAATCACTTTCATTCCCTAGGAATATAGAAGGTAACAAGTGATTAGGAAAGGTGAAAAGTCATGTGAGGGGGATGAAAAGACATGTTGTAATGCTATAAATTGGAATGGCTTATACCTTCCAAAGGGTTAGCAATTGTGGATTGCTTTATATTGTTGAGATTTGTATCACTATTACATCAAGAAATAAGAGCTACATTTCCTCTATGTCCTTTTATATGTTCTTACGTCCTCTCTTCTTTAATACTTTGCAAGCATGGTGATTTTGTATAACTAAGAAGGAACTTTGTGTCCTTGATTAATGAACACAAAACTTTGTGCCTCTAGTTTTTAGTCTTTCTGATTGCTTACATTGTTGTGTTATTCTAATTGAATGTGGACCTACTTTGGTTATTGTTGGTGAGAATATGATAGTTCCTAATCACAACATTAACCCTCTCTCCTTGTTTCTCCTACTCCCTTTACCTCCCTTCACAACAAATTACTCCTTTGTACACTATACAATAACTTTACCATAAGTTTAGTGGAGTATTCAAGCATGATCCTAGCCGAATGACCACCCCAAAACTTTAGTTAGTTTATATTCAATAATGGGAACCTCCTCATACACAATAAGGAGAGGCTTAGCCCCATGACCGTTGGTGAAAACCAATAATTTACACTACAAAAAAAAATATTTCATCGATAAGACCGTATAGATGGTTATGACCGTAAAGTTGTTCCAAGGGGACATTTTATCAAGATATGTCAGAAATATCAAGTTTTTCATCACTGATACAACATTTTCATATGGTTTTATACTCAGATTGACTCAATTTGGTACAAATTTATGGGGCATGAAGTATTTCATTCTCTCTTTCTCCATGGTACTCAGTTTCACTTCTAGTTTTGGACACATTGGGGGCATGGGTCTCCTTTCTCCATTCAGATTTCAACATGCAATTAGTTCTACTCAGTTGTGTGGCACATGGGAAGAGTATGGGGGCACTTATTTCTCTTTTCTAATGTGTGTCCTAAGTTACAAAATTGGGCTTATAACCTTTTGAAGCGGTATGGCTCATGGCTTATGGAAGGTATCGAAACGAATAAGTTATTCGTAGGAAAAACATTCCTATCCTTTTTGCACTCAAGGGGAAGATATCAAATTTTCTGAATGAATTTGATACACGATCTTCTTGCTTAGCAGGGTGCTTTGGCTCCAATTTTTTGGTTCTTCTCTCACGACATTTGCGTGTTGGGTTGGTACACATAATAGATTGACATCTCCTCAACACAAATCGAGGATTGATCACCCCTAATTCTTCATCAAAATTCAACAAATCTCCAACGCACATGAAGGGAGAACATTCCCTCTATAAATCAAACATGGGTAATCCTTATATGTTTTTCATCTCTTTTAGAATTTATTTTTGTACACTTCTTTACAATACTTTCATTTCATTTGAGTTAAGGTTCAATTTTCTATCTTGGGCATTGAATACACCCTGCGTTGCAAGTTTCATACTGGAGTATGCCAACAACAACACAATCAGATACTACGAAACAAATTTATTACAAGCAAAGACAAAGTATGTCTACACACTCATGTATCTTTTCCTTTAAGCATGTAATTTTCATTTCATATTTAAAGGGGGAAAAATGTAGAAACTCAAATTTAGAAATCTATCCTTTGACACCATTGATCTTGACATTGCACACTTGCATGGACAAATGCATTTTACTCATTCTTGCTTAGCACACCCTCATAGTACTTCATGCACTTGATTATCTTTGCACACCTCTTTGTTGTTAGTCACTAAAGCATAAATGTACAAAACATATATGGAAATATCCATGTTTAGGCCTAGAAAGTCAAAATATGTTTTTTCCTCTCCTATCCAAACCTGTAGGTTTAGGTCGATATTAACACATGTCAATCCTATCCCTATAGTAGGGTTTTGGACCAACATGTCTTGAGTTAATTATTTTTATTCCATCACATTCTTATGAGAAAATATACTCCCTTAGTTGTACTTTCACAACATAATAACCTTTATAAGTTGTAGACACAAAATCAAACACTTGGGTACATTTCTAGGTCCTAAACACATACTAGCATTCATATGATTCATAAGAAAGAAAACTAGTAATTGACAACTATCTTTGGCATCTTTCCTTTGTTGTTTGTTTTATACTTGGTCTTTTACATCCTACAACCCAGTTAGTATTTTAATTATTTATATTTTATGGCTCTAGACACAACACCCTAGCCTAGACAAAAAGCGCCCAGGCACCCATGTCCCCTATGAGCACCCTTAACCCTTTTCCACCTTACTCACTTCTTTTGGGTCTCTTTTATCTTTTGGGAATCTTTTTCACTTATGGGTTGGCCTTCCAGTTGTTAATTACGAAATTCAAACAAGGGAATCATATAAATGCATAGTTATGTGTTCAAAATCAGGGACCACACACTAATCATTACTATCATCACCTAAGATTCCATCCAAAGACACCTAAAGCACTTCAAGGCATCCATATAACATCCATTCAAGGGACAAGGGACTACATTTTTCTGCATACACAACATAGGAAGGGGAAGTTATTTATTCCATACACATATTCTATTACA
The DNA here is from genome assembly GCA_018340775.1 of Taxus wallichiana var. yunnanensis. NCBI lineage: Eukaryota > Viridiplantae > Streptophyta > Pinopsida > Cupressales > Taxaceae > Taxus > Taxus wallichiana. The sequence goes on along the minus strand of CM031238.1, from coordinate 131,068,348 downwards.
TTCTTACATCTAGCTACAACCAACTATAAGGTGCACTTGCAAAAGGGCATCCTAGGACATGATTCTTACACACACACACACACCAAAACTACATGGAGTCTGAGATGTAGTGCAACACTCAGTCATAAGTTCACCTAGAGGTGATCGCGAGGTTAGTCCAAATCCCCATTCTACATCTTTATTTTTGGATTTGATGTGGTTTGTGGGATTTTGTAGGTGATATATGTTTTGCAGGTTACAGGTACTTGTTATCCAATTTGACCCCTTTGATAAATTTGAAAAAATAGGACCTCACACAAAGAGAAAATGGAAGTATCAATTTGGCCATGGGACTCGCATTGGCAATTCGAGGCTCAGATTAATGAGAGAATGACACGAAATGATCACAAGGGGTCGGGCTCGAGTTGATAATGACTCCTTGAGCCAAAGGCATGAGGATTTGGTAGTTTAGAAATGGTTGAGAAATTCAAAGATTAGAAAAGGCTCGAAGTCCAAATTTTTTGAACTTCAGGGATTGAGCGATTCGAAGCTTTCACCGTGCAAAACGCAAAAACTAGCCAAAAGGCCGAAACCTGAAACCCGAAGTTCGAAAGGGATCGGGGTTTCGGAGTTCAACTCCCATTTCGGGGTCAACGGCATAGGAACTTCGAGACCTCAACATTGGAGAAGTCTGAGATCGAGAGCTCAAAGGCCCATTGAAACCTCGAAACCCCAAAGTCTAAAAGGGTTTGGGGTTTTGGAGGTCAATGCCTTTTCGGGGTCAACCATTTTGGGGGTCATCTTCGAAGGTGGATTTTGGGGACTCGGCGGAATGGAGTTCGAAAATAGGAAAGGTCAAAGTAAATTCGAGTTCGGGATTTCGGAGGTTTAGATGTTTCGGTGAGCATGGGTAGGTGAACAGTCACACAACCCACGAAAACACAAAGGTCGAAACTTGAAGTTCGAATTTTAGACTTCGGGGTTTCGAAATTTTAGAACATTTTGGTCGAGGGATGAACAATGCCATGCAACATGATTTCGTAGTCTAAATTCCAAAGTGAATTTTAGACTTTGGAGGTTCGACATTTCGGGTCTTTGAAGCCAACCCACCAAGTGAAGCAGTAACTTCTGACCTCAGAAGTCAAAATTCCCGAAGCTTCGAATCTTAAAAGCCTAAAATTTCATATTCGGAGGGTGCAATGTAGAGTCAAAGTCACGAAAAGGAAGATCAAACACCCACATTTATTGTATAATGGTACCCTCATCTTCAGATGGCCATAAGTTTTGATTGAGAGCTCGGGTTTGCACAAAATCAATCTTTTTGGAAATCTCTCAGTGTCCTCTACACATCGAATGACTGGTTTTATTAATTTTAGTGAGAAAAAGTTTTCAAAATTAGGAAATACATTCCGCCATTTTAGAGGAATGTTTTAAGTTTCTCACCTACCAAAATGATGAAGGTATGGGCTTCCTTTCTTCTCAACAAGGAAAAGTACATGGAGACATGTGTTTTGCAATGGCACCCATCATTGTGGCAGGTGATTTTAATGTAGTTTTGGGTGGTTGAAGAAAGATTTTGAATTCCTTCTCTCTCCCTTCTTTCATTCTTCTTATATATTGTGAGAAGGGTGCATTTCAAAAGGTTGGATAATCTTGCTTTGCACCCTCCCTTCTTCTCTTATCTGTAAGTGATCTTGTGGAGTTCAAACCTCCCATTCAAACTGTAAATGTAATTTTTGCCTCTTGGCCATTGTAATGCATTGTATCAAATCTATGGAGCAATAATATAAGTCTTTGGATGAATTTCAACCCTCTCTTGTGTTCATTGCATCTTTTATGATCTCTCATTACAACTTTGGTTAATTGTGCATTTTAGGTTGTGTTACATGTTTTGGTGTTTTGTGTTTAATGGTGAATAAATTTGTGACAAGAAATTGATCTATGTTGATGCTCATCCTCTTCAATCTTGTTCAATTTTATTCCCATGCAAGGAAAGTTATTCAACATTCCTCTTGGTGCATCACCTCCATCAGCTTAGGTTCAATTTCTTGCAACCTTTTTAACCATGTCTCCTTGGCAAGTTAGAGTAGATTTTAGGATAGATCCTCTACAATTTAAGTGTGTATCAAAATAGAGGAATAGGAACCAAACTTCATCTTGGGAGAGATTTCTGATTCGGGTAAAGTCCCACACTTTAGGAAAAGCTCTATGTTATGTAATCACATTTGCGCTTTCAATCTATCAAGTTTGCAAAAATCGGAGGTGATGTGATTACGCATCAACAATACCCTCAAAGATCAAAGAATGACACAACGGAGATCAACATGGAATATTTTTGACACTTGTGTGACACTTTAAAGATCAAGTTGTGACCATTTTTTTCAGTCACATGCACCCAGAAGAGGTCTACAACACCGGGCGCCCCCATCCATCCATGGGTGCCGTGTTCGGCCTTGTACCTACATTCCATAATTTATCCTGAGCATTTACGAAATTGTTTACTCCTGCTTTAAGTAGTTTTCCTAGTTGAGCACTTCCAGATCAAGTGTAAATCAACTAAGTCATTATTTCTACATCTCTTGCTTAGGGTTTCATACTTGCTTATTTATTTACGTCATATTATACTTAACAACTATATATCATAGTTTACATTAGTTACTTTGTAATATTTAGATTTGATTCAAATTAAATTAAATCATTTAGTGAACCCCACTCATGATCATACACTTGGATCATCATTTTTATTCTCTCATGGCTCCTAAAAATCCTCTAATCTCCTTGCATGACTTGCTTCAAATGCACCCACATTGCAAAGATGTTCTTTAAAAATCCCTAAACACTATGTATCTACCTTTCAAGTATGTCAACCACTTAAATAAGTGTAATATTTGACTATCTATCTGATGACTCCATCGTTCCTAATCCTCCATCTAATAAAAACATCTTAGAGTCAATTCAAGATTTACATTGTTTATTTCAAGACAAAATTCAAGCTATGGAAACAATGATTACATCTCTTAAATATGAAATCCAACATCTCAAGGATACTTCTCAAGCCCATGCTAGTTCTTCTTCTACTCCACATTTTAATTACATTTTCTACATGTGCTCATATTAGTGAACACCAAGTCTTACCATTACCGACACCTCTAAATTTTGATATCAATGTTAAGCAGCCTGATATTCTTCCTCATCTCACCACACATCAATTGATCAACTTTCCATCTACTCATTTCTATCCTACTTATTAGCTTAGAAAAATATAAAAGTCTCCCATTTTGTAATTATCATTGAATTAATGGACATAATGACAATGATTGTTATGCTCTAAAATGACAAATTGGCCACCTTAAGCATTATGGTCTCATTTCATTTGCTACACAAAATGTTGCTACATGTTCATCTCGATTTATGCACCCCACTTTGAATTCTTAAGTCTGATTCATCTATGTCTAATGAGCATCATGCCATCATTACTAATGTTCCTTCTATAGTAAGTCAAGAGCCACCTAAGCAACTTCCTCTCAAAATCAGTCCAACCCCTCCTCTCAAGTCTTCTACCGTGTCACCAACTCCTCAACAACTTCCTCTTAAAATCAGTCCAACACCTCCTCCTCTCAAGTATTCTACAACATTATCAATCCCACATAAGATACCACCATTCAATATCCCTCCCCACCCTACTCCACTTTCATTTCCAATTCATTTTGTCAAACAAACTATTCCTTATATTGATGGCCAAGACACATTTCAAGACCCTTCTCCATTCTTGATGTATTCCTTTCATCGTCGATAGATCTCCATCACTCACATACTTGGGGGCATCACAACTTCTCCTCCTTGCATTTCTATCAAATGTCTCTATCATCTCAGTTACCTTTGGATGCTTTGTGCTTAGTATCTAATATTTCCTAAGAATCACTACAAACCCTTTGATATATGCATTGTATCGTCATTACCCTATGATGCACTCTAATTCCACGGTTCATACTCGCTTTGTTGAGGGACTAAACTTGAAATGAACCTCACCAAATTCACTCTTCATGGTCTATGCTTCATGTTCTATTCTATTTAGCACACATTTTCAAACCATTTTCCACTTACCAGTCCCATTTGAGGCACTGCAGCGGGCATCTACTTTCTCACACTTACAGGTGCTATTGTTTCATTATTTGCTACTTCTTATTCTTACTAGCACATTACTTTCCACTGATACATACATGTCTGGACATACTTCTTATCTTTCTAACATGTTAACGGGTGCTTCATGTGCAACATTTTCCTTGTAAGACTATTTTCCACCATAGTTATCTGAAACTTTGTTTGACATTGATTGCTATTGTATGCCATTGTTTGCGGGTTATGCCCTATGTCTTGTTTGATCACTATTTGTATGATTTTGGCCACTTCAGCCCTAATTTTCTTGTGACATTGTGAGCGATATCCCATGTTTGAAACCCACTTTCAAGCAGCTTCATGATCTATCTTATGCCGCTCTTTTGCTTGATTACATTATTTTTATATGCCATGTTTGCTTCTTTTGCTACTAACACATGTATCTAGCAACTTTATTTTCATGTTCCTTGGTTTCTACCATGCACATCCCCTCCACTCCCTCCTACTGGGGATATAGTTCAGATTAGCATCAGGTCCTCTCTTTGGGACACATTCTCCTATCGACGTTACATGCACCCCAAATGAGGGGGCATACACTGGGTGAACAAATCACCCCATACTGACAACTCAAAGCTATAACACGGTACAATACACATAATTGGCACAAGAACATAGTTACAAAGCGACCCAAAATATGACTTACGTACGCCCTCAACACAACAGACACCAACACTTGGGCTCAAGCAGGAGCGCCCGGACACACACTGTGTTTCCACAGGCACTAATGTCCCAGGGAATATACCATCATTTTCTTATATCAACATAGTTCACAAAAGTTACAAAATGGTTTTACGGTGACAAGTACAATCCTCCAAAAACAACAAGCATGCAAGCTCCTACTGATAAACTTGATCAGAGAAAAATTAATATATTTAGAACAAATAAGGGACAACATGAACAAAACAAGGACACACCATCTGCGGTGTTGTTTTATCGAGAAAATAACACTATATCTCTCTCCCAACACTTGCTCTTTGACATGAGATCCCAAAAACTTGCATTTGGTGTGAGATTTCAAAAAAACTCACACTTGGTGTGAGATTTCCCGAAAAACTCACACTTGGTGTGAGATTTCGAAAAACTCACTCTTGGCATGAGATCACCCAAAAAATCGCATTCTACACAACATTTTTAGGACACTTTTCAATCCTTTTACACTCTTCTACATCAAGTGCACACTTTCTTTGTAACATACTTTCACACTTCTACATACTTATGCACATTTTTCTCGATTTATCATATGCCATGACTTTGACTATGTAACCCATAATTTCACACCCAAACAACACAAAGAAAATACAGGATAACTTTTTTTTTACACAAACACGACACGACATGCCACCACCGAGGTCTGACAACTAACTCCAGTGGATAACTCAATACAAGGATGACCCAAGGGTAGCTGGAAATGTTCACACCCACAAGGATGGTTTACTTTTCTATTTGACAAAACAACATAAGAAGTCACCACTTACACACACCTACGGATAGGGCAAGCCACTGATGAGGAAATTATTGATGGTTATTTATTTTATGTAACCTCTTTCGATCCTTAACTACGGTTTGCTAAGACTCTAGATATGATTTGCACAATGATACTTCTTACTGATGCTAAGTTTTCTCGGCTTATTAAATCTTATCCTCTTCTAACAACTAATGAGTTCATTTCACCTTAGGGTTATTTTACAAATTTCACCATAAAGGAATAATGTTCACTAGAGGAGCTAGGGTTATCATGTTATATAATTCTTACTCACAATGATAGTCTACTTTATGATTACTTCAGAATCTCTTATTCACAAGTAAGTCATCTCTACATTAATTTATCTGAATATATATAAATTTAGCTAACTCTATAAGGGTAAACCACTCCATTTAATTTTACTTATATCACATCATTACAAGGTGTCGGAGAGTTTTGGTCAACACTTTATTCTCAAAATCAAGGTTTACAATACTTATGCCAATGTAATGATTGAATATCATTTCTCACCAAGGTAAGTTACTAGTCTAACAACAAAGGGAAAGAACATTTCACCACGTAGTTTTTCCGAACATACCAAGACAAGAAATCTTCTAAACTCCTTGCAAGCAAAGTTACAAAATTTACAACACATTGGACATTTTACAACTTCATAAATTGTGCGAGATGAAACTTTTACACTCTTTTCCTCTAGTCTACTCGCATAATCCATACGCACAAATATTAATTCAGAGTCGGTTCGCTAGAACCGAGCATGTTAAGACTACCCATTGCAACAAAGCTTGATAAGCTAACATTTTATAATATCATGAAAGTAAAATTCTAAACTCAAGAATGGATCAAATCACAAACCACTAATCAATATGTTTCACAAGATGAAGAGATTTATACCAGCCAACAAGGAGGAATCCCAATATTCAAGTGAGAGAGATATTCCAAAGATAATCAAGGTAAGACCTTATTGGTGAAGACAACAAGGCTGAGAGTATTGAGATTTCAGTCATGTAATCCTATGGATTACGTGATTGAAATCTAACACCCAAACATCATTCTATTATTATTAACCAAAAAGATAATGATCAGTCAAATTACTTAACATATTCAAATATCATTCTATTATTATCAACCAAAAAGATAAATAGAATGAACCCATAAAGCATGGGATTTTTTATTTTTTTCAATCTCCATATTTCCCTTTACTTAATATTTATCCTTTTTTTTTTTTTTTGAAAAAGAATCCCTTTAAGACAACCTGCACGAGAGACTATTAAGCATATGAGAATGCTAATATTAAGACATAATCAATAAATGATTTACCTAGAAACTTCTTGAACTTCAAAAGGATTAGCTAGCGGTTCGGTATACTTATCCAATTTTCTATAGAATATAGAAAATGTAACAGTCAAAGATGCATGCAGATTACTCTCATTCAAAAATTGCTTGGTAACAAGACTGCATTCACACACATCCTTGTTTTAGGAAGAATATAGACCCCAACCATATATGAACACAAATCAGTCAAAGATTAAAGTTAACTTCACTCGACTGAATAAACCAATATACATATAATACTCACAACACAATATCTGAATCTGAAGATTCAATATACCAAGTAATTCTCACCGAACCTAATTATTTTTCTTCAAGAAGTTAAATAAATTAGATTCTATCCAACTAAATTACATTCAACAACTATAGTTTGGATTATACAAGCAAGGATCAAGAAAAAGTCTTTTCACCAAAGGTTGTTATTATCTTACATCACATAATCAGTAATAAACCCGTAATCCACCACTCGTATGATCATTGTAAGAGTTAAGGACTTAGCTCACTAAAATATATGACTGAGTCTATTCCTACCTTTTCCATTTTCATACAAGTCTAACCCAAATCGAAGAAAGGTAACCATTCTACTTTCATACATGCCTCAGTCAACATTTACTCAGAAAATCCCTACCTGAATTATTGAAGGTTTGCTAAGCTACATAATGGATTTAATAGAAACCCATTTCATTCGATACTTGAATTTAAACAAGCAAGGGCTAGTCTGTTGAAAATATAAGTGAATCGACACAAGATCCTCTACAGTGACCCAACTCAAGTCACCAATCACAAGGTTTACAGTCAGCGAAGGAGGGATACAAAGCAAAATACTCTTCCTACGAACTAAGCCTTCTCCTCCGTCTCTAATTCAACATATGAATAGCTTGGGCATACCCATCTATTTCACGACTGTCTACTCAACCTATTCTCATAGTCGCTCCAAAGAAAACATCTGCTACTACAGAGTTCGATTGAACTCTTTTATCTTATGATACTGCTGACTCACGCTACATGATGTGTATTGAGGTCAATATTCCACTCACGTAGGCCTCTAAGAAAAACATCATGCTCACTATGCGAGGTCTACACACAGATTCAGCCCAAGAAATGCTTTTACCAAGACAAAAACAAACATTTAGCTTAAATCTGGTCATGAGTCAACAAATCTACAAATATCCACTAATGTTATTCATGGCTCAAGTTTATATCTGCTACTATTGGTTTAAAAATCGAACTCAACGGCCATTGTTCACTATTGTCTCTAAACGTCACCCGAATTTGAAGAATTAAGCAGGAACACACCCAGGTTAAAGATCTAACACCCACAGTATAAAACTTCAACAATTATTTTGCTATCACATAGTAGTTACTCTTTTATTTCGAAATGAAAAAGCGAGGTAGAAAGGAATGTATACATGCTATCACAGTTGCTATCAGGGTATGATAAACAAACAAATCCCAGTAGTCCTTCCTTTCCTTCAATCTGGGTCGATTCACAAGGAAAAAGCAGAAGCCCATTCTATATGCCATAACAAAAAAAAAATAGAAGAACATTCATTTCATGACATAATAAAAGG